>JAEQBA010001449.1:402723-432725 GCA_019434445.1 Phalangium opilio
CGTTGGTCCCTATAAGCCTCTCCACGCTCCTCCATCGCCTCGTGATCCATCCTACTCTTTTGTGTGCCGTAGCACGATATCGCCACCACCCTATTTAGTAGTCACTAGCATCGCACAGTTTGCATTCCGCCACTGAGGTCTTCTCCACCGCCCGCGGGCGCACCCTCCCCGTATGGTGGAGATAGTACAGTAGTTACACAAAAACTTTCCCAGCCCCCCCCCCCCCCCCCCCCCCCCCCCCCCCCCCCCCCCCCCCCCCCCCCCCCCCCCCCCCCCCCCCCCCCCCCCCCCCCCCCCCCCCCCCCCCCCCCCCCCCCCCCCCCCCCCCCCCCCCCCCCCCCCCCCCTTGCCGTTACGGGCCCACTTCGATTTGAGCGCCACGAACGGCTTCTTAGTCCCAAGTTCGACACCTGCGCGAGACTGTAGCATGCCCGCTTCCCTAGTTAATTCCCCCCCTGGCTCCGCACCCTGTTTGCAGCACCCGCGTTAGAATGGTGGCAGGCATTACAAATAAAACCACAAACAATTGGAGAATTCCAGCAGCTTGATTAGGAAAGAGTACGATTTTCAAGTGAATGATTCGGTTTTAAATGAGCGGCTCATTAATAGAAAACAGAGAAATGGAGAGGGTGTACGCGATTACGTTAATGCTATGCGCGAAATATTATTACAATTAGAAACCCCTCTATCTGACGAGCGCCAAGTTGAAAGTGTTTATAGGAACCTTCACCGAAAATTAAAACCCTCATTAGCACTCTTTACCTATAACACTGTAGCGACCTATTAGCCCATGCTACACCCTTAGAAGCGGCCCATGTTTTGGTTGTTATGATGAACCAGATAGTCGAAGTAATCACAATAGGGCAAACAATAACAATGGGAATAAACCCCAGAATAAGCCTAATCAAGGGGGAAAGCCGACTAATAATATCAGAGTCGTGACGTGTTTTAATTGTCACAAAGAGGGTCATAAAACCCCTCAGTGCCCCGATGCCCAATGTACTATCTGTAATGAGATGGGACACATCCAAAGATATTGCCCCACCAAATCGGGAAACGGGAAAAGGGGAGGACCCAAAGGGGAAGGTCCTGCCCCAAAACAAAAGTAGTCACCCTAAGAAATAGCCCATACGCCGCCGATTGTTTCGAAGTGTCAACGTCTAGTAGTAAAGATAAATGTTTAATAGAAGTTACCATAGCCGGTATACCTACAATCGCTTTAGTCGATTCAGGTAGCACCGTTACCTTAATAGATAAGGATTTTAGTAGTAATTTAGAAAAATTTAATCTTAAACTTCGCCGACTAATGTTAAACTTAAAGTTGTAAACAGAAAATCTGTAATAGCAGATCAGGCTATTATTATCCCATTAAAATTACCGGGAAAAGAGTTGACACAGGAAGCAATCGTTTTGGCAAATCTAGCATACCCCTGTATTATTGGGTTAGATTGTTTAAAAAAGGCAGGAATGATTGTTAGCTTTGGCAATTTAAGTTGGTGTTGGGAAACAAATCCTTCAGTATGGCACGATTTCCATAACAGTGGGATAAATTTTAATCTCACGGAATGTAATCTGTTTGAAGACGAGGATTTTGATTTAGAGGGTATAGAAAAGGTTTTAGAGGAAGCTCCCATAGACCCCGAAAAGAGGGACAAATTAAGAAAGTTAATTTTAAATATAAGTGTGTGTTTTTCCACCACAGCTGGTTTAACTAAATCGGTGGAACACTATGTCGACACGGGAAATAGTATGCCCATCGCGTGTTCCCCTTACCGAAACTCTCCTCATAAAAAAGATATCATAGATAGTATCATTAAAGAGATGTTGAGTTAGATATCATTGAACCCTGTAATAGCCCGTGGGAGCCCCCACATTGTTAGTACCCAAGAGTGATGGAACCCATCGACTCGTAATAGATTATAGAAAGTTGAATCAAGTAACTCGTAAGGATGCGTACCCCATACCGCGAATTGAAGATATTCTTGAATCGGTCAAAACCCAGAGTATATAACTGTGTTGGATATGCGGTCCGGTTATTGGCAGGTGCCTTTAAATAAAGGAAGCCGTGACACCTGCGCATTTGTGACTCATAACGGTGTTTATCGCCCTAAAGTTATGATGTTCGGTCTTACAAATGCTCCGGCCACTTTTGTTCGATTAGTTAATAATTTATTTGGTAAATTAGCTAAAGAGGGGGTCTTTGACTACTTTGATGATTTATACGTAGTGTCTGACACTTTTGAAGATCATTTAGAAAGTTTAGAGAAAGTTTTATCCATCCTTAAAAACGATGGTTTAACTATTAAATCATCAAAAATTCAATTTTGCCGGAAAAAGGCTCACATCCTGGGACATCTTGTCTCTAAGCGAGGTATAGAGGTCGATCCAGCCAAGGTTAGCTCAATTACAGATTGTCCCATACCGCGAACAGTACGCCAACTTAGGCGATTCTTGGGAATGGCGGGATTTTATAGGAGGTTTATCCCAAAATTTGCAGATATAGCTGCCCCGTTGCATCATCTGACGCACGATAATGTTGATTGGGTTGGGGGGCAGAACAACAACAAGCCTTCGACACGCTTAAGAATAGACTTTCTACAGCACCAATAATAGTCGCCCCAGACTTTAAAAACCCTTTCACCGTTTATTGCGACGCTTCAAACGTAGGCTTGGGCGCAGTCCTCACCCAATAGTAGATGGGAAAACGCGAGTTGTGCAATACGCTAGCAAGACGCTAGATCCTGCACAAAGAAAACTTTCAGTTACTGAAAGAGAATGTCTCGCAATAGTATGGGCGGTAACCGAAAAATTTAGAGTATATCTAGAGGGTGCCCCTTTTGAGGTAATAACCGACCATAAGTCCCTTGAATGGTTAAAGAATGCAAAAGACCCGACAGGAAAGTTTACAAGATGGAGTACTAAGCTTCAATGTTTTGACATGAAAATAGTCTATATTCCTGGGAAAAGAACATAGTCGCAGACTTTTTATCACGATTACCCGAGTCAGCCGAAACTGACGACAACATTTTAGTAGCCGTAGCAGACCAAGAGACCAGTGTAGTAGACGCAATAGATTTAGACGGCAATCGTATCATAGACGAGCAACGTTCAGACTCAAAAATTAGTCGTTTGTTGACCTTTCTTGAAGAAGGAGCCACAGGCGCTAATGATAATATAGGTCAATGGATTAAGCGAGTAGGGCCCTCCTGTAGAAAAATTGACGGCATTGTATATAGACGCATGCCAATAGGTCAATCAGGAGACGGTTGCAAGGATAGCGATCACACGGGCAATAGTAGAATCCCTAGTGATAATAGTAGTAGCGCACCTTGTAAAGACGACGGTGAAATTAGTAGTAATCACTTTAGTCCCCAATTAGACTCCTTTCACATTTTAGTACCTAAAAGTTTAGTTAAAGTAGTTATAAAAGCGTGCCATGATATACCCACTTCCGGTCACCAAGGCATCGCTAAAACTCTAGAACGCGTCCGTAAATACTACACCTGGGAGGGAATGACAAAAGACGTCCATCATTACGTCAAAACTTGTAAAATTTGCCAAGAGCATAAGTCACCCCCTATCAAACAAGCGGGACTCATGAAGGCAACAGAACCCTCTCAACCCTGGGAAGTTATTGGCATCGATCTTAAGGGTGAATTCCCCCGTAGCAAAAATGGTAACACCTATATACTTGTAGTGGTGGACTTCTGTACAAAATGGGTAGAAGCCCATCCCTTAAAGAAAGCCACAACCAAAAACATTGCTAACATTTTAATTGACCAAGTTTTTGCACGGTTCGGCGTACCAAAACGCATAGTTAGCGATTCAGGACCACAGTTCGTGTCCAACGTTATGAAAGAGGTTTGCACACTTTTTCAAATTAAGCAAAGATTCACCTCCTTTTACTCACCCCAGAGCAATCAAACCGAAAGAGTCAATAAAAACATCGGATTGATGCTCAAGTGTTATGTAACCGAAAGCCACCAATTTTGGGATGTTGGGTTACAACAGTTTGTAATGGCATTACGTTCCTCTAAGAATGAGTCGACAGGCTATTCACCTTCATTCTTAAATTTTGGCCGAGAAATTCGCGAGCCACCCATAATGAACGTGGATCAAACCCAACTTTCCAAAGCCTGCGAGGCCATTGATCCCCTTAGCAGAGCTGAAATAATAGGTGAAGCGATTAAGGCGTCCCATGGCAACTTAGAAGTGTCCCAAATGAGGAACGCGGCCCTTTATAATAGCAAAAAGAGGGAATTTGAATTCAAAGAAGGAGATCTGGTAATGAGAAAAACCCATCACCAATCAAACGCTGGCGATAGATTTAGCGCCAAGTTGGCTAACGCTTGGGAAGGTCCGTTTGTAGTGGATCAAAAGTTATCCTCACATACCTACAAACTTAAATCTCGAGATAGTAGCCAGGAGTTAAAAGGGACTTTTCACTTAAGGCAGCTTAAGCTCTTTAACGAGCGCGACTTAGAAAAGACTGAAAGCCCCATAATAGGCAAACACAAAGCGAAGCCAAATATCATCCGCCCCCAGCCGACGATAGCTTCCATATGGTGTTGCGAAACCGCAAGTAGTTTAGCCCATTAGGACCCAAAAGCATTGGGATAAGAAATTAATTTTTCGCGCGTATAGGTTTCTGGGGTTTGGTACCTCCCCAATTACTACAACGACGTGCCCCCATACGCTTGTCCGTTGGCGAATTAGTGTATATAGCCTTTGAACCTTTAGTGTACAGTTTCCCAAGTTCGTTTTTATTTAGTATTCCTTTTTTTTTAAATACTTTTTTTTGTTTTGTTTTTTTTTCTCGCAATTTTAACCACTTTTACATATAGGCTAGTCCATTTACCTCCGAGGTTCGTTCGGTTCTAAGAAGTGGGGTGTGTAGCAAAATAAATAATTTGCCACAATTAATTTTAAGTCAATCAATAATGATTTTAAATAATAGTTCAGTTTTTCACTCCACACTCTGTATTTGTAAATACGACCAAAGAAATAGTAATTGGCTAGCGTAGCCTTTCCCTTTCAATTTTATCAATATTCTTTTATACCCAAAAAATTGCCACACCTTGAAGTCGTGAACCTTCTCAAAGCATGTTAATCTTGTAGGGGTTATTTGTTAGTGCATGCCCTCTATAAATACAATACGGTGCCAGTAGCGCGCGATGCCAGTAAAAGATAAAATTAGGCACGGTATCCTTTGGACACCTGCATGGAAAGAAAGAGTTTAACAAACACGGGCATAGAAAGAAAGAGTTTAACACGTGCATAGAAAGCAAGAGTTTAAAACCCTTTTGAATATTCTCAAGTCCACGAGTGCGGGTCGTGACCTGGAAAAACCAACTAGAAGAGAGGTACGATTCTCTTAGCAACCAGGCTTAGTGAAGGTGTTGACACACGTGCATAGAAAGAAAGAGTTTAAAACTCTTTTGAATATAGTCAAGTTCACGAGTGCGGGTCGTGACCTGTAAAAACCTAGAAGAGAGGTACGATTCTCTTAGCAACCAGGCGTAGTGAAAGTGTTGACCTACGTCACCACGCGATACTTTCGGGAGCTGGATTACGATTGGATGGGCCCATCCGGAGGCCCCAGAAGACCGAGTCCAACCAAGGAAGATATACGCTCCGGGAATGGAAGGTATGTCTCGGGGTTGGGCTGATCGAGGAACTTCCGGTCTATGCAATTTCAAAGTAGCCGGAAATACCTCCGTCAACCGAGCCTGCCTTTGGAGCGTACTAGGAGGGGAGAGACAAAAATTTACACTAGAGGAAGCTACAGTTTCCATTCCTGGGGCGTGTATCTTCTTTGGTCCAACGCCCTTCAAGAAGACGGCTTAAAAAGCCAGAAACGGAGAGTAGCGATTATTATTCTTCCTGATTCGGACTTGTAATCAAGTCACTCAAAAAACTCGCTCCTGCCGGATACCAATGCTTGCCCATGCAGAGCCCCTGATGGAAACCCTGGAACCATAGCGCTGGCCGCGTAACTTCTGGACTCCTTCTGGCCCCTGACCGGCTAAACTTGGAACCTTTCCCGGCGATAAGCAACCATGAACGTCGACCCTTCGCCTGGCACCGTCAACTAATAGGACGCAATTATCCTGGCGCAAACCGCACTCACCACCTCAACATCAACTTGAAGAACCCAGTGATGAGTACTCTTTTCGAACTATCGCGAACTATCGCAAGAAACGACATTAAGTCGGCCGACAATCTTTAGTAGAACATTATTAGTAAAACATTAGTAGTTTAATTTAGGTAGTACAAAAACTGGCATCGTTTTAGTTTTGCATGCTGTAGAATATTTTGGGGGTTGTTCCGCGTAAAGTTATCAGTGTCGCGTAATAGTATTAATCATGTCGCGTAATAGTATTAATCATGTCGCGGATATTTAATTATGTTAATTTATGCTTAAAGATGAACCATAACCTGTTATTAATTAGTCAAAGTTAAAGCCTCAAATGTTAATTATCGAGAAATAAACAACTCTTGAGGTGTGGCAAATCAGTTTCCAAAATACTTATTCAACTAGGGTTAATTTATAACCAAAACTTAATAGTAGTAGAAAATGATAGCGGATTATAGCGACAGCACAATAATTCCGTTACAATATATGAAATTCAAAAACGAAAACAGATTGTTATTTAAATATAAATAACTCTGGGTTTACGTTTCAGTCCAAGATAGTAAACACGTTAATTTTAAACGTACTTTAACAGAAAGAGGACGATTAAAATTAAAATTATCCCTTAAGTTGTTATTTGTTGTTATTTATAAATAATGTACAACCAAACAACTCATTTGTTGTACTTCAATCTGTTTAAACATTTAAGGTGTCTGAAGGTTTCGGTATAACTTATTTCACAGACTCTTTCGAAAACAGAGCTGCTTTCTTAGTTAGCATCATAGATTCGAGATAAAGTGACGCCTGGCGAGGCGCTGTCAAAGGCTTAGTAATACAGACTAAATAGGAAGATGGAAGACCTGTAAAATTAACCACCGAGTGTAGGGCTTCAATTATCGCTTGTCGTTCTCGAACTAGTTATCTCGAGCTGTAAGTCTCTCTAGCATTACGAACTTGTATAGGTAGTGTCATACTTATGGAACATACCTTATAAACTTATGCTTTTATATCGAGTTAGGTCCATAAGGCTCGATCCTGATGAGTAAAAATCTTATTTAGAGAGCTCCAATATTGGCTCTAAGCTTCCAGGCGTTCCAAGCTATATTTATTTACCTTAAGATTTCTACAGCCCGCGAAAACGTGACAAAACGTGAAGAAAATTTATTTGACCTAAATTTCGTTATCTATTTAGTTTAGTTTCAACGTCAAACATCCTCGGTGGTCTCGTGGGACGATCAATATCAAACCTAGACAGTTTCATTAAGTCCTTATTTTGGCCAATTTATATCTAAGTTTGTTGACGTCATTTTCGCCCACTCATTTTATGAAGTGTTCGTTTTATCTTCTTAGGGTCAACTGAGCGGAAAGTGTAGGCCTATAGCTTCCAAACATTGATTGGATCCTAAACACAAGGAAATAGATACACATGTCAGGGAGCCCACTCTTAAATTTAAATTCCTTATAGGAAAAAATAATTTTTTTCCGGAATTATAGGATTTTATAGGAGAAAAAATGTATTTTTATAGGAAAATACGGGACTAAAAATGCTCTAATATAATACAATTTTGGGCTTAAACTATGTAGAAAAATCCCAAAAAATAAAAAATAACAAATTGGATTTTACTTTGAAAACTCAGAAGAACTTAATTAAAATATAACATAATATAATATATAAAAATCCTAAGCGAGCTCCACAATTTCGGTGTCTATTCAAATGTGATCTCGATAAAAAAAAAAAGCTAAATTTTGATAAATTTGATGCTAAACTATACGAAAACTTCGACTAAGTCAAAAATATAGGATATTATAGGACCTTTCATGAAATTATAGGATAATATAGGACTGGTTCAAAAATATAGGAATTATAGGACCGGTGGGCTCCCTGTAATGTAAATCTAAAAAAAAGTGCTTGTAAATCTAAAACAAAGTGCTTGTAAATCTAAAAAAAAAGTGCTTGTAAATCTAAAAAAAAGTGCTTGTAAATCTAAAAAAAGTGCTTGTAAATCTAAAAAAGTGCTTGTAAATCTAAAAAAAGTGCTTGTAAATCTAAAAAAAGTGCTTGTAAATCTAAAAAAAGTGCTTGTAAATCTAAAAAAAGTGCTTGTAAATCTAAAAAAAATGTGCTTGTAAATCTAAAAAAAGTGCTTGTAAATCTAAAAAAAGTGCTTGCAAATCTAAAAAAAGTGCTTGTAAATCTAAAAAAAAGTGCTTGTAAATCTAAAAAAGTGCTTGTAAATCTAAAAAAAAGTGCTTGTAAATCTAAAAACAAAAGTGCTCGTAAATCTAAAAAAGTGCTCGCAAATCTAAAAAAAGTGCTTGTAAATCTAAAAAAGTGCTTGTAAATCTAAAAAAAGTGCTTGTAAATCTAAAAACAAAAGTGCTCGTAAATCTAAAAAAGTGCTCGTAAATCTAAAAAAAGTGCTCGTAAATCTAAAAAAAAGTGCTCGTAAATCTAAAAAAAGTGCTCGTAAATCTAAAAAAAAGTGCTTGTAAATCTAAAAAAAAGTGCTTGTAAATCTCAAAAAAGTGCTTGTAAATCTAACAAAAAGTGCTTGTAAATCTAACAAAAAGTGCTTGTAAATCTAACAAAAAGTGCTTGTAAATCTAACAAAAAGTGCTTGTAAATCTATAAAAAAGTGCTTGTAAATCTAAAAAAAGTGCTTGTAAACAGGGAGCCCACTCTTAAATTTAAATTCCTTATAGGAAAAATAGGAATTTTTTCCGGAATTATAGGATTTTATAGGAGAAAAAATGTGTTTTTATAGGAAAATATAGGACTAAAAATGCTCTAATATAATACAATTTTGGGCTTAAAATATGTAAAAAAATCCCAAAAAATAAAAAATAACAAATTGGATTTTACTTTGAAAACTCAGAAGAACTTAATTAAAATATAACATAATATAATATATAAAAAATCCTAAGCGAGCTCCACAATTTCGGTGTCTATTCAAATGTGATCAAAGAGTCGATAAAAAAAAAAAGCTAAATTTTGATAAATTTGATGCTAAACTATACGAAAACTTCGACTAAGTCAAAAATATAGGATATTATAGGACCTTTCATGAAATTATAGGATAATATAGGACATGTTCAAAAATATAGGAATTTATGGGAATTATAGGACCGGTGGGCTCCCTGACATGTGTATGGAGTATAAGACATATCAACCAATTCAATAGTCTTCAATCTAAGAACGATATTGCGCCTTTATCTACAGAAGAAGTGTGCTGTTTAATGAGTAGAAGTGTGCATATGCTGGTAAAGTAAAGCTAATTGCTTCATATGTGTGGCTAATTCCTTGTTTTAGGGGACAATCAATGCTTGGGAGCACATAACTAAAAATATTTAATATTAATTTGAAACATCAAAGCACTGTGGTTGAATAACGCATTTGAGTGGTCTAGAAAGAATTTATTAATAATACCAGAAGTATATAATACTTCTCTTCGAGAGAAGTGTACGAGCACAAAGCGGCTAGGGTAATTGCAACATGAGTCTTCCCAACATCATTATACATTTGGAGCAAGTTTACTAAACCGAATTAGAACATACGCGATAAATAGTTCCCTCATCATTACTCTATATTTGCGCTTAACTATGTGCCAAGGTGCATGGATGCGCTTGTGTTTTTTTGCCCCACGTCAAGACAATCAAGGTTTGTGGGTTGATCGCTGAGGATTTAGTATACTAAACAGTTATAGAATTCACCCTAGCACGGTGCCTTGTCCATCTGAAGTTTTATGAGCAGGAGAGCAAACAAAAAGGTGCATGATCCTGGGAAGAATCACTTTACATAACTAATGTATTAAGAGGATACAAAGTGTCATCCTTCTTCTATTATCCCCTTCTTCTGATAATATTTATTTGTTCAGTTCAGTTTTAACGTTAATTTTTGGGTCAAATCAAGGCTTAAAAAGATTTTTTGGGGTAAGAATTTTAAGAAACTTTTGAATTATAATGTCTTTTCAATTTTTAACAATGCTTTCCCGGCAAAAACCGTTTTTAATTGCAAGTATAAACAAGAGGAACATTGAAATTCACTTAACGAAACTAACTATAACTTGTTTTATAAAAAGAAAATATAATTCGTCACTTAAAAATGCCTTTGAAACAAATTAAATATTTCATTACCTCTTAGTGCTCCTTGAATAGCACTTTAAATTACTCGAAATAACTGAATGTTTAATCAAATACCAGTCTGCAGTTGCAATAGACTCTAGTCAAGAAGTGATATCTAGTTTACTAGGGAGAAGGTATAAATTCGCCACATTTCCAGTCCAAACGTAAGTCCGGAGTTATAATCCACGCCCCTAAATTACAAGCAGCATCTCATTGGTTTGTGAAAACTCACGTCAGCGCGACGCGAATTACTTAAATTACAGTCATATTTTCCAACTGAGAACAGGCGAAATAGCCCTGCCTCCTTTTACGACCCCCCTTGTATTTTGAAAGGGGACTGGGACTATGGCGCGCGAATACTTAGGCATCTTATAACTTCTCCCTAATAAACTAGATATCACTTCTTGCTCTAGTACAGTACTTAAAGGATTGCTCTAGTATAGAACTTAAAGGATTAAATAAAAGTATAAAGTTCTCAACGAAATTTAAAATTAATATAAATGGCTTTCTAGAAGATTGAAATTTAAGTAACTCATTTTAAATCTTATGAATCGAAAAATAGGTATGCTCGAAATGTAGTTTCTCTTTTCTTTTCTTTAAAAGTCTAAATTGATAAGAACTACTTGCTTTTCAGTCTGTTGTAGATAGCGGTTTTATTGCTATCACAAATGACTGGCAACACTTGTCCGTCCACTATCTATAAGATATATCCAACTATAATATACTAAATATCTACATATTTTTCACAAGATTTATATAATTTCACGTGTTGCGAAAACGCACTTGAATGTTCAACAATGTTTCACCTTCCCTTTAAAAAGCAAACCGTTTCAAATAATAAAAAAAAGTCCCACCATCAGACGACGAATTTAAATTAAAATAGTCCAAAAAACTTTTTTAGGAAATGAAAAACGGAATACTAATGAATCCGGAAAAGTTTCTAAAAAAAAGAAGAAGAGAAATATATTGGAGAATTCGCTCAATTCGGACATTGACCCACCCGTGACCCACCCACTAAAGGGCAAAAGAGAGAGTGAGTGCCCTTTTGGAAATAACAAAAAGAGACGCCGAAAGATATTAATGATTTTCCATGGGTAGTAGTAGGTGCCCCTCAAAAGCTAGCTCCATTATAGACTTTCCTTCAACGCTTCCAATTTTGTTTAGGAATGCGACAAAACATTTTTTTTTTGGAAATAAAGAGTAGTAGTTTTGTCCATCTGGTGACAATATTGAGGATTTTGCCAAAGGATAAGGCGGATGAATGTGCAATGTTAAATCTCATAAGGAGGAAAATAGTACCAATAGTTTATGTTGGATACAAATATACCTACTGCTAGTCGCTCTTTTTTAAAATGACGAATTCCAGAAAGAAATTTATAATTATTTCCGCTGTTCGTAGACAATTTTTCAGAGAGTAGGCATACATTTACGTATTTGAAAATAAAGTATGTGAGATTTCAAATTAGATTTAAAGGGATAATAAAGTTAAATTTTGACTACTATATTGTTTCTGAGGGTTTTGTATTCTACTATCCTTTAACTAATAACAGAAGGGGATAATAGGAGAAGTATGACACCCTGTATTCCCTTAATACTTTAGTTATGTAACATGATTCTTCCCAGGCTCATGCACCTTTTAGTTTGCTCTGCTGCTCATCAAACTTCAGATGGGCATCGCAACGTGCTATGATGAATTCTATAACTGTTTGGTACTAAATCCTCAGCTATCAACCCACAAACCTTGATTGTCTTGACGTGGGACAAAAATTCACAAGGAATTTAAAATATAACTTAAATAACACTCTTACCAATAAAATAATCATTTGCAATTAAAATTATGCCTTACATTTCGTGATACATGATTATCCTCCATGAAATGTAAGAAATTGGACTTTTTGGGATGGTTTTAATTGGCGTAAAACAATTAAACAACATCGCGCGAGAACTTAATTAACCAATTTCAAAATGACATAAAATTCTCAAATTGTGAGTTGGTTTTTTAACTAACAACTTTTTGGCCATTCCATGTCAAGTTTTTTAACAATTAAAAAGCTATCTCGATTATTTTTTCGAACAATCTTACCTGAATTGTGTTCTTTTTGTAAATTTTTTGTTCGCTGATATACGGGGACACATTTTGAAAGAAAAGTATTAAAAATTCAAAGCGTAATTTTCCTCTTAGTCACATAGCAGAGCTTATTTCTAGCTTCGTCTAGGTTTATTTGCAAAATGTCTCTACTCAACCATGCCATCTATTAACCCTAACTTGAGATTTGGAGGAGGGGGGGGAACCCAAAAAAGCACAAAATCGTAAAAATGCCACTATTCAGCCGCCTTCAATATATTATGGGGCTATATTTCTAAACCATCTAAATGTAAAATAGATCCTGTAGGATTTATACTATAATACCAGTGGCAGCGCGGGAAAAGTTCATTGTACATTATGTCAAGGGGGTAGACACTTGAGAACTCAGGTGTACAATATGACTTGAACTCAATTTACTGTCAAAGCTGAACTCTGAGTTCCGAAGGATTTGAACTCAATGCACTGTCAAAGCTGAACTCTTTTGAACTCAGGTGTACACAGAGATCCAGAGCGTCTGCCCCCTCGCATTATGTATATAGAAAAGAGAATTTTATTTCTTTGTTAAAAAAATGGATTTATAATCTATAGGTTACATTTATCAAAATCTCCCATTATTTCATGTTTAAGCAAGAAGTGATATCTAGTTTATTAGGGAGAAGGTATAAGATGCCTCAGTATTCGCATGCCATAGTCCCAGTCCCCCTTTCAAAATACAAGGGGCAACGTAAAAGGAGGCCGGGCTATTTCGCAGCCTCTCCTCAGTCGGAAAATACGTAATTTTCGTCATTCGCGTCGCGCTGACGTGAGTTTTCAAGAACCAATGGGATGCTGGTTGTAATTTAGAGGCGGCGAGGATTAACTCCGAACCTACGTTTGAACTGGAATGTGGCCAATTTATACCTTCTCCCTTGTAAACTAGATATCACTTCTTGGTTAAAGTTATAATCTATATTCTATATTATAAGGGTAAGTAAAAAATACATAAATGACATTATGCATACAGGGGGGTTGTACGATAAATCATTTTGAAGTTCAAGATGGCTATAGAATTTGATTCTTTTTGGAAATGGAAAGTTTTCATAATTTTTTTTAAGTATTGTTCCTTTATTTTTGCCCTATTTTGAAGGTTTCAGTTTTTCTAAAAGCATTTTTAAATACCAATAGGTATACACAGTTTTCAGGCTAGGAGGATTAATACCTTTTACTTGAGGAGACCAGGCTACTTGGAGGATGAAAGTACAGACTATTTAGTCCAACAAATAGATTGGTCTCCTTCTGTAAATGGTATGGATCAAACTGAAGTTCACTCACGTTATTTCCATAGTTATATTTGTGCTATGATCAAATCAGCTGTCACTGAGAGATCATAAATAATCAACGGTTCGAAGCCCAATACCGTAAAAGCCCACTTAATAAAACCCATAAATAAAATCTACAATTTTTATGAATTTAAATTATAAAATTATTTATTTTTTAAGATAGCTTTAAGATATTTATTGTTTCAACTTTAAAAGTTTATTATTTCTATTAGGCCTAAAGATTTTGCGAATTTTTACTAAGCAGTGACTTTTGAACGACAATTGCTAAAACCTAATAAAACCGATGGACTGGTTTTTTTCGAACCATGAAATAATCCCCTTCACTCGTGTTATATTGCCACTAAGTATATTCTACATTGCACCAAATTAAACCGCATTCTAGCCTAGACCAAATTAACATTTCAATCAATCATCTAGTGAAATTTACAATCTGAGATTGTACCATTCACTCCGGGTTAAAAACCGGTTTCTTAAGGCCAAATTAAAACATTCCAAGAGTGCAACCAATTAAAAGACGATGCGAGCAGTCGTCGCGAACCTCTCGCTGAAAGGAAGAGCTTAATTGTAATTCGTAAATTGGACAGTACTCTCTATAGTCCTCGTCTAAAACTATAACATACCAAGGGGGAACATTGGTCCAGGGACTAAGCAACTCGAAACACGAGGGTTCCTTTGGGAAAATTGCCGCCCTTTCCTACTGGTTTAGAGACTTAAGGCGCAGAAGGGAAGATTAGTGTCTACGAGGAAGAATTCAATAGAAAATGACAGGGAATAAAAGGCGAAAAGGTCAGGCGGCGGTGGTTATAGGGCTCACAAATCGTATGAAAATTCAAGATCTAAAAATATTTTCAAAAAGGGTGATGGTAAGACACCTATAGCTGTCGACTGCAGTAGTGTCTCAGGTTGGAAGGGTAGTGTTTACCAGAAGGAATTTGTAGATTAGATAGCTGAGAAAATGTCTTAGGGGTTTTGAGAATGAAATAACCCTTGACGCGTCAACTTGACCTTTCCAATCAGGTCACGCAAGATGTTTTGATGTCATTCAGTAGCTTTGACTTATCAAAGGAAGTGCAGAGTACATTTAATTATGATTTAAGCAATCTCATGGCGGTTTATTGTTCAGAAAATTAATTCTCCATTCAAATCCACAACTGTACATGAGGTCACGTAGGATGTTTTGATGTCAGAAAGACTTATGAACACATTTTACGATGAAGCAATATTTCTGGATAACTCAGTTCAGGTCTGTTTTTTCTGTACTGATTTAATACTTTAACGCTTTCTACTGTTTATCATATTATGTTTAGGATATAGACCCTAGATCGGTAGAGAATGGAATATATTGTGTAGGCCTATCTCCAGATTTGGAGGCGCTTTTGCAATAGAGGATATTGTAAGCCCCCTGTTGGGGAAGCTACTGAGATAACAGCTAGACGGTATGACGTTTCCATGTATAGGAATGAAGCAACTCTTTGATAATCACATATAATATATACAGACAGATAACGGGATGCCTAGGTTGAGGTATAGACGCTCTAAACCAATATACGCCAGAGATCCGGCGATATCGAAGGGCGCGATTTTCAATTATCGCATTTTCGGCTTAGGTCTCGTGATTAGGAGCTTCTTAACCACATAATCTACTAACCCTGAATCTACGTTAATGACATGGGCTGAACGTATAAAGGCGATTCATCGTGCAAAAGGGACGTACATTTTCTGGCAGAAGCAAGAATACTATTGGTTGAATCCCTCGCTCGCTTTGGACAGAGCCGGATAGAATGAATTTGAGAAGACAATAGTTTTCCAGACGAGAGGTTTAAGCCTTTAATCAGCGCCATCTTAAGTTTCCAATTCCACTTTAATTTAAATTAATCCTCTACTGGGGATTCTGAATGCTACAGCCAAAACTCGCCCTTCTCTTGACACCTCAAGACAAATTCGTTTTCGTTCCGAATGCAACAGGCCATGAAAATTCTCCTTTTGCGAAATAAAGTCAATACTTTTAATGTCATTAAAATATCCGCGAAGAAGGAAGACGCCAACCATAAAGCCACCAAGCTCTTAAAGACACGCGCCTGTCCATCTTCGTCTATAGCCCAGCTTAATTGGGCATTTTAAAGGGTTACTTAAAACGTTTTCCATCCTGAATTAATACTCTAAAGATTCAGTTCTTGAGTATACATTAATTTTTTGCAATTTGAAAAAAATCAGTAATATTGTGACGTACAAGTGTCATGCTATTTGAATTTCAGCTCAGACCACCTAACATTGGACGGGCAAAGCCGTGTTAAACCGGGGTTAATAAATGGTAATACGTAAGACGCGCCCTCACTCGTCTACCTGCAGCAATTTATTGCCGAATTCTACTAGTTTACTAGGGTTTGGTGATAAATTTGCGACATCCGCCACCACAAGGCTGGTGTTAGGCGTTGCTCTAAGTAAACCTAGCTTCCTATTCAGTTGCCTGTCCATGATTAGAGGTAACATAACCCTGAGGTGAAAATAACTTAACACCCCAGAGTAGATTTGAACCACCGACCTTGGGTCACCGTCCCAATGCTCTAACCATCTGAGTTCGTGTGTGAATGTTAAACAACTCTTGACTTGAATGGGTATAGGTGGTCTAAAATGGCAAAAGGAAGTTCACAATCAACTGTTTCAGAGCATAATTTAGGAAAATGGAACAGCAGAACAGCATTTTTGCCAAACACAACCTACAGGGCATCAAAACTTATTTATATCACGGTTCGATTCCGAAAACATCCACGGGATCTTTTGAAAATTAAGAGCTATACCATTCGAAACGTGTAGATTCTCATTAACTAAAATCGTTCAATGCCAATTATTTATTAATTAATTAATCAAAATTTCGTTCGAGATTCTTAGGGCTTAGACGCGAGAAATTTGTTTTCCTAAGTTTCATGGACATTAATGAAAGATATGGAAAAACGTCCCTAAATCTTTAAAATTTCTGCAACACTTTCTTTTCGCTTCAGGAAACTCAAAAATAAAACAGACCAAGGAAAAAACTTATTTCTTCTCGAGGAAAGCGAAAGTCCTGAGTCGAAAGAAGGGACTAGATACTAAAACGAACGGGGTGAAAAAAGGGGTAGCGAATTTTTAAGACTCTCTTTAAGCATTAAGGGAATTGACGGGGCCCCGCACCTCAGGCTATCTATATTGGATCCGAGTGATTAGGCAAATGAAATTGATTTTGGGACGCATGACGTTAGGAATACTTTCCACCTTGGTAAATCCTTTATGCATAGAATAACTAACTGAAGGGCGTGGAACAGAAGCACTAAAAAAGGAAGGGGCACTGAAGCCTTATTACGTAATCGAAAATACCATAAGTTCATTACACTAAGTAGTCAGGCCACTATACATACCTAATATTTATTTGATAAAGTGGTTTGTTTGTCCATCCATCTGTCCTTCAAGGTTTAAAAATCCCAGAATGCTTTTCAAGGTTGGACATCATTTAGTGCAGCCCTCCACCTCTCGGTGGAAATATTTCACTAGCTTAGTCACGTGTAAATAGTAGTTCTTGTTGCTGTAACCAGTTGGTACCTTAAGCCTATGCCTAGCCTCAAACGATGGGTAAATTTTACGAAGGGCCCTCTCGTGTTAGTGCTATAGACTATGTTACCAGGGAGAAATGAGGTAAGATGGAGCGATATTGATTATGACCACCTGCAACACTGAAACTCTCCCAGTGTACCTTACGCACGCCCCTACCCTTTGGTAGGCATTTGTTAAGTGCTGCCGCGTAGCGCCATTGTATATGTATCAGAACTAGCTTCTATTTTTAAGAGAGAGGGGGCGTCCTTTACCATTCCTAAACGCTGAGGGTGCTGGGAGGACTTCGGTGTCGTTCCGTAGAGAAGCAACGTTATAGGTATGGGTGTTACCACTCCATCTTTTTCTCGTTCAAGATGCTACTTAAGTATAACCTTCTCTCCTCCATGTTAGCATAGCTAGTTTTAAATAAATATTGTTCAGAGATATGCCTGGCATAATTCGACTCATACTTATATAGAGTATTATGGGGTTATGGTAAATAAACTTCCATATTTACTTGTAATAATTTTGCATAAATATTTTGCTTGGACGAACAAATAACCGACGAAAACCTGTTAAGGGTCTAAACTGTGTTCGTCAAGATACCATTAACGAAGTCATACAGGGGGTTTAGGAGGTAATGATTACGTTGTGTCATACCTAAACTTCGTTACCGTGTACAACGCGAATGGAATTAATTACGGATAATGGACATTGATCTATTTCTACTCAATTAAATTTTGAAGAAGGCAGATAATGTAATATACTTTATAATGACGCGAGGAAATGCATTATCTCTTCAGAAGGGAGGTTTAATATCGTATTACATTTACGATGCGGCTATTGAGTGATGCCTGATGCCTTGGAAAGGTTTAGTTAAGTTTCAAATTGTTAAAATATTAGTTTCAAAGTTTAATTTAGGATGGTGCGTTCTTGACGTTTAGCAGAGATTAGCTTAATGCATTGCCTACTGAAAAGTGACGCCTTGGTTTAAATTTCAAAATCCAGCTTATTGTATCTTCGATACAAAGTTTTGTACTATCCAGAAGTATGACCTTATTTTCATAAGTTTATAAGATATGTTCCTTCCATAAGTATGACAATAACTGTACTTCGTAATGCTAGAGACTAACAGCTCGAGCTAGTTCAAGATTCAAGAACGACAAGCGAGAGTTGACTACACTCGGTTAATTTTTCCGTTTAAGTCTGTACTAAGCCTTTGACAGCGACTCACCAGGTGTCACTTTACCTCGAATCTATGATGACGTTTCACCTACGTCACTTCATGACAAGCTCCAATTTGTAACCACTGACAAACTTATGTAACATATCTTATCAATTTATGGTTCTAGTAATTTCATAAAATTGGTGTTTGTTGATACTTATTTTCTGTTCATCATTACAGACAAAACTAATTGTTTATCAGCTCTAATCAGTACCGATATTCTCCTATTTCAAAAGGTGTATCGATGGAACAAACCGATCAAAACAATCACACTTTTTGTAGCAACATTACTTACTCGTATGATATATTTAAAAAAAGTCATACTCCAGAAATACTTACGACACTTTTCCTCTCAGATAATGTCTAATTCATTTTTAAAAATTCAAATTTCTTTTAATATGCCATCATCCCATCTTTTCTGCCATCATCTCTTGCATAGGACTACTCTTATCCGTCATTGCTTAAAAAGCCGTCAAAGTCTGGGATGGAGCCAACAAGCTAGAAAATTCATCCGATATTTAAATTAGGCCTTGTCGGAATATCTTTAAAAAAAAATAAAATCTAAAAAAGGAATTTCACTACCTACAAGTTCTAACTTCCAGACTAAAACCTGCAATGGGCCTTGGTCTGTCTCTATAATTAGCCAAATCTGGGTTAGGCAAACCCTTACCCCAGTGTGGTGGACGGATGGCATAGAGTTGAAATTTGCACCGAGATTCCATTATGGCAGTATTATTGAGCTGTCGGTTGGGGCTTTTCAATATTGGGGCCGGCAGTCTCTCATTCCCTAGAACGCGATTTTGCACTTAATCGGAGATTTTTCAGAAGGATGTAAGGTACTATTCTCTCACTCTCCCTCTCTCTGTCTCGACCGCCCTTTTGCCCCGGATCTTTTGCTCAAATCCGCTTTGGTCCCGTACTAATTCTATCTTAATGACTGGCCATAGTAGCGTAAATTTGGCCACAGGCCTTTTATAATCCTTTCCAAGAGCGTTAGGTTCTCAACGGAGTCGATTTTGACGCCATTTGATCGTAATATAATTCAGAACAGAGCTCGCAAAGACCTCGGTTCGGTTCAGTCAGTGTTTTGTTACTCAGATAATGGTAATTCTAATTTTGACTGGACTGCAGGGATAGTTTTAGAAATGTTATTATTCAGAGTAAAACATTTTTTGAAATGGATATGAGGTTTATTGGTGGAGTAACAGTGGGTTTAGGTGTTACCACAGGCTTCGCTTTTGGATCAGTCAGTGTTTGCACAAGTATGACACTTCCTACACTTCGTAATGCTAGAGACTTACTAAGAGCTAGTTCAAGAGAGAACTGAATACACTCGGTTAATTTTGCAGTTCATCTTCTCCTATTTAGTCTGTACTAAGCCTAGGACAGCGCCTCACCAGGCGTCGCTTTACCTCGATTCTATGACCTATCTCACTCACTTCACGACGAGCTCTCATTAACCAGCGACAAACTTATGTGGAACATATCTTGTGAACTTATGGTGTTTGGCTAGCAATGTTTTTATAATGGGTTAGGCTTAATTTCAGAGTGGATTTTGCCTTCGATGAAATGGGGTAAACATTTCAGAAACTAGACTTCAACTCCAAGAAAGATGCCAAGGAAAATGTCCATCATCTTATACATGGCAAACCTTTGTTAGTACCTTTACAAAATTACGAGATGCTATGACGTTTCACCAACTTCACTATAGTCTAGACTACGACACGCTCTAATTAACAAATGTTCGACTTACATAACCTAGACCTATATTATTAACTTATCATTGAAAGCAACGAACTTGCATTTGTATAATTTCCCAAAAGTTTCGTGCAGAAATAATTAATTGTTGCCACAAGCAGTTGAAATTGATAGACCTTCCTTGTCTACTGTTAGGACCACAACTACTTACAAATGATTAGCCTAAACTTGCACTTAACCAATCATAACGCAAAAATCAACTGTGGAGACATCGCGTTTAATATTCAAAACACAAATATGGAACTTATAATATTTACAAAAGTTTTCCCAATTTCAGTATTTGATTAGGAATTCGAGATATTTGTCTTTCTGCTTCAAACAAATTTTCACAGTGCTCATAACAAGTTAGGAAACGAAAGAACTTAATACATTATCCAATATTAAGGCTTTGCCTTTAGCTACAGGGGCCGTACGTTCCAGTGCTCTCAATCATAATTTACACGACTTAGTTTGACTGTTTGTTGTTATTTGTCTGGAATGCATTCCGATGAGTTAATTAAATGGGATACTTATTATTCAAAGTGGGTACTTTTAAAGGTAGCCTTTGTTTCACATCAGAAAATTTAAATATTATATGGGTTATAGCACCAACATCGCCAAAGTTTACAATCCATTTGGATTATTGCTTCATACTATAATGTCTGAATTTCCAAAAATGACTTTGGCGCAATTGCATCACAGCACTGCAAGAATTCCCAGACGTCTATTATTATCTAAAAATATCATCAAGTTTATAGTTCTAAAATTTTACATAATCAACTCTGGTCTATACCAAAAGAATGCTTGTCTAGAATAGCGATAACAATTTATTTTAAAAATGATGATAGAGTTTCAATTTCAGTTCCGGGTTATTTGGCAGTGTGTTTATCCCGAGTAGGCTAAATTACTTTAAGCATTTAGAGTATTATTAGAAAAAAAAAATCAATTGTCCCATTGGGTTGTACTCCTTCTAAAAGTGGGTTAAATAATACACGATGAGCATGTCGAATGACAAAAAATAGTTGTTGACCACCTTTGGACATGAATCGGGTCATTGAATGATGGGTGAGAATGAACATGGACTTAAGGCCCATTCAGAGTAGACAAAAATCCTCCATTCACGTAGGTGATTACTTAGACCATTCACACTTGTCAAGGACTACGTAAAAGATTCTCGGGTTTAGTATGAAAATTTTCAATTTCGTCGGGCAGTGTTTAGATGGCACCACCTCGTTAGCGCCTTTTCTCGATCATGCCTTACTAACGCATGATCGAGTAAGGTACGCATCAACAGACGTACTATGTACAATAAACCGCGCTCTTTGGTGGTATTAGTTATTTTGGCTTCATCTATTTTAGTGTTTAAAAGTCTTGGGTCAAAAATCACCCAAAGGTCTAAACAGGGAATTGAACGTACCGAGGCAAAATTAACTAGGCGAGTAAGATTTGTAACTGTACCACTGTAGTCTGAATGGGTTTTATAGTGTTCAATTTGTACAAAAAGTTCTTGCGTGATTGAATTGTCAGCAAAAGATTTCCCTTGAAGTTAAATTTAAGTCGTCGTCGTCGCGATTTAGGGTGATTTAGATTCATAGTAAGTGTTAACCGTTATTGGTTGGCAATGTGTTAGACTTAAGTTTAACTTTTTCGCTTGAGATATACGGGGGGGAAATGGCGTATATTGGAAGGCGAACTAGGCCTAGGCTTAGTAGCGTTTTAGAAAGAACGTGTTCGGCATGCTCGATTTCCAAAAAGACGTTAATACCAAATCAGTCGCAAATTTCTCCCAGTAGAGTTTAACACGTTCCATCGGTCTCGCCGTTGCAACGCCTTAAACCTCAACATAAGCCAGAAAGAATTTGCCCAGAATAGTTTGAAAAGGTGAGAAACAAGTCGTCGTGACGTGTGAGATTATTTAAAACATTTTGTAGCAGAAAATAAACAGTAAATAGTTCTTAATTCAAAATGATTTTAAAATTACAACATGTTTCTTGCAGTGAGCACTTATGAGAACGAGGTTCGGAGAGACCAAACTCGTCGTTAGCTCCCCCCCCCTTTCAAAACCGGTACTGAGTTGTGACTCGGTATCAGAGTTCCGCACATGGGCAATCGCACAACAGAGAAGGTTGTTTACGGCCAGTATTATTAACGGTTCACGTGACGTCTGGCTCCTCACCTTTGCGCCAAAGTAGGTGTGCGTGAGAGAGATATCGGTATGTGCCGTTATAGTTACCTTCTGCTACCCTCTTTAACTCTCCTTCTTGTACATGCTCACCGTTTCTTGGTTCACCACTATTGTACCACCGAATTCAATTATATTTGGTAAACTGATTCTCTATATCCTATAGATGGATCTTATGGATTTTGGGCTTCAATTTGCCACCATCTTTTAAAATGGTGGTCCAAAAAGTAATAAAAATGACGTTCCCTAAGGGCTGAAGGGCAACGCCAAGTGTCTTTGTTGCTATAGTTGTACAAAAAGCATATTAACTAACGGTCAAAGAAATTAATTGAATCATTTAAAATAACAGGTTTCATCTAGAACCATGCAAAGAAATATTACATTTTATCTAAATCGGAAGCCATTTTGTAAAATGTCAACCTCTAGTTAAAATATACATCTTTCAGACACCCGTTTTAATCAACACCAATAAACCCCCGACACTCAAGAATAAAATCAAAATAAAATAAAAAAAAAAACCCTCTCCGGATCGTGGAAGTCCCCAAAGTCGCATACTGAAAAAGTTAAGTTTTCCAAGCTATTAAAGAAGTATGCTATATAGCATATAGAAAACAGTATGGGCAGTCAAGCGAACCCAAGGAAACGAGCGTGAAATAGAAGTAAGGGAGATGCCTAACGTTCTAACCCTTAACCCTAGGAGAACCTTAGAAAGAGGGCCTTAAAGCTGCATGGGCGAAGTAGGGTTTCCAAGAGGGAGATGGGGGTCAATCCTCAATCAACCAATCGGAAGACATTTCCCCTTGCTCAAAGACCAATCAAAAAGTAAGAGTGTAGAAAAGAAAAACCAGGGGGCGCGCAAAAAAATGGTCATTTAGAAAATTGTTCCCTAAGATATACGTTACAGGGTGGCTCCCGAACTTAACGAGCGAAATTTAAGCATCAAGATGACAGCTACGGATTTTTTAAAACTCCCTTTTCTCCCCTTCCACTTCCCCCTTCTCGCCTATACTGTATAAAGATTCTTTCCTTTCAAACATTGGCTTGGTTTCTTCTTAAAGGGACGGTGAAATTTACAAAAGGTTCAAGTACAGAATATGAAGGTGGTTTTGCAATTTTAAATATTCCCTAGGAATTCGGATTGATTTTATCAGGAATTAGTTTGTTTTAAAGAAGCAAGAATGAGTAACGGGCTTTTGTTGGAGGGCGTCGTAGACTTCGCCCCCTTTTAATACGTCACAATCTCGTCAAAGTCAATTTTAAGCAATTCTAACCTAACCTAACAAAAGTGTTTTATGTCATAGTTGGATGATTAAAAATTACGTAGTCATGCCCTAAAAATCGTGTTTATCGATAGGTATTATCGCGAATACATACAGCCAATTGGAATTATTGTGAATCCATTTTGGCTCAACGTACTAGGCGGATTTTGTATCCTTACACATGACGAATTTTACGTCACAAATAATATATCTCTCCCGCTGCACGTTGTTCCTTGCGCGACCAGGAACTCGCGTTGATACCAACCAATAGGGACTTAGCAGTTCGGGCTTAGCTCCACCCCCAGCGCCAATATGGTATGTTTTTTTCACAGAATGAAAGCTATTTAAGTCCCTCCTCCTGGTATGCTTTTTAATACTAATGGAAGCTAGCGTGACGTTTCATGACGTACTACTGCCAAGCCCCTATAAAAGAAAGACGTCAGAATTATGAGGTGTGACGGATAGTAAATTCTCAAGCCCTGCCCTCAAAACACACCAGCATAAAAATTAACATTAAAGAATTGGGGGCACAAACATTCCTAGTAGATGTATGCATTCCTAGTTAAGGCAATAAAAATTGCCTGTTTACGTTTCTACTTAAAACCATTCAAAAACCCTTTAAAGTGTTTTTCTTCATTCGTAATTCCGACTGGAAATGGCTTAGGATTTAATGAAAGTTGTTGACCTATAACCCACGTCATACATGTAGCTACAAATATATCCCTGGGTTTATGTTGGGTAATCTTATTTTGGAGTTTGAACCTTCTTTATCAAGGTGCTTTAGTTGATTGATATTGGAATTGAGGAGAGCGAAATGTATCTATGTATATATTGTTAAGCCTTGGTGTTCCGGGTACACGTACGAAGATGGTTTTACATTATAAGGGGAAGTGTTTATCAGCCCCATTTATCATTTGATATTAATTCAGAACACGAAATTATGCGACAGAAAATTTTAATTAAAATTAAGAGCGTTAATGAAACTTTACATATTGCTTCAATTAAGATTACTACCAGGAATTTATACCTTTACTACTTCCTGTTACTACATATTAGAGTATGCGTTTGAAACATCGCGCCAAACCTTTCGTTACGGTTATGGCAATTATATTAACGAACATGATATTCGAAATTCCGTCTGAAACGTCTATTTAAATATATATAACACTTAAACAAAGATTTTCGAGATATCGATAACATTCAATTGTTGTTGTGGAGTTATCATTATCAGACAATAGACAAATATCAAAAATTCCGCCCATTTTCTTACGTACTACTTGACTGACATCTATGTTTCTAACCGTCAAAATATTCTTGCAGTTTTATCGTTTAAAATAATTTTTAAATTTAAATAAAAATCTTTATGAAATATTCTTATTTTTTTAAATATTTCTTTTGGTGAAAAAATAATTTTAATTCGAAGGTAAATTCATATGGTTTAGTTACACAATCCGGTCGGCTTACGCTTTTCTAAAGAATGGATGGAGGAATGAAAAATAATTCTAAAACTTTTTAGTTTTTATATCACCAAGAAAAGTATGTCATACGTCCTTAGCTGTCATAACAATAATTAAAACATAATTTAAAAGTAGTTCTATGGACCAAAAATGATACTTCATGTAACAACATTATCATATCATAATAGATTGAAGTTTATAGGTCAGCGTCACTGAGGGACACCTTGATGATTTTGCGCCCACAATTTCAACTACAAAACCATTATAAATCAATGGTGTGGTAGCTGAGAGTGGTGGCGCGCTCTTGTAAAACTGCCTATGGTTAGCTGGGTTAAGGTACCGTTCGTCACATATTAGTTCGATTAATGTCAATTATCTGCAGGCGCCTAATCCGCGTCATTGTTGCAATATGGTACATCGCTCGAAACTTGAAAGGGGGTCCTGTTTGCTCCTGATTAATCACATAAACCACTCGACCTCTACGCAAACACAGAAACCAATACTTGCAAAAAAAATATAAAATTGTAAATTTGTACCCCTGGGCCGCATAAAAGTGCGGCCCTCTTCAGGTGGAAGGTGATTACCGCAACAAGTAGATGTTGGCATTATAGAACTAATGACATTCGGGTCCTTAACCCCCAAATTTTTGTTTATTTTCAACAACCAAAATATGATTAAGATAAATTGTAATCAAATTAGTTTGTGGTATAGACAATCTATATTAAAAAAATTGTGGAAACTATTCTAATGGGGCTCATTTTCTAAATTTTTTATTGAAATGTTTTCAAATAAGGAATTAATTAGTTGATAACTAATTATCGAAACAAAATTGAACCACCGGGTTCTTATTATGACCCGAAATCATTGTGCCCATATATCTGGCATGTTAATTTAAATGCGAGCTTTGTGGGCCGGGCTTGAGCACCATCCGTCGCGCCTTATAATATTCTGACGTCATTCTAACTGTGATTTCATTGGCTGGTAGCAACACGAGGCCAGGAGCATGCAAGGTGCAACGCACAGCGATATAGATTTATTGCGAGGTAAAATTCCTTCGAAATGCATAATAATTATTCTAGCTTTTCCCACAAAACCCGCCTAGATGCGTTGAGAAAATAGCTACACAATTATTCCAATTATCTGTATGTATTCTTTGTATGATCCAAGTGTTGCTTTAAGCCTACAATTTCAACTAGCAAACCATTATAAATCAAAAGTATAGTAGCTGAGAGTGGTGGCGCGCTCTTGTAAAACTGCCTCTGGTTAGCTGGGTTAAGGTCTCAATTGTCGGATATTAGATGGACAAATGTCAACTCTCTGCAGGCGCCTGGTCCGCGTCATTGTTGCACTGAGGTGTAACATTTCAAACCTGAAATGTGTGGTCCCAATCAAATCTGATTCAGCGGCCCTGTTCGGGTAGTGGATGTTTACATTATAGCGCTAATGACATTTGGGTCCTTAACCCGCAATTTTTTTATGCTTGTGTTCGATTTTGTTTTTTTTAACACCCAAAATATGATTTAGATAAATTATAAACAAATTAATTTGTGGTGCTGTTAGACAGTGACTATATTAACAAATTGTTGAAACTATTCTAATTGTTCACATTTGAAAATGGAGCTCATTTTCTAACTTTTTTGTTGAAATGTTTTCAAATAGGGAATTAATTAGTTGATTACTAATTATCAAAACAAAATTGAACCACCGGGTTCTTAGTATGACCAGAAATCATTGTGCCCATTTAACTCTCATGTTAATATATCTGCGGGATCTGTGGGCCGGGCTCGAGTACAATCCGTCGCGCCTTGTAATTCTGGCGTCATTCTAACTGTGATTTCATTGGCTGGTAGCAACCAGAGGCTAAGGTGCAACGCGCAGCGAGAAAGATTATTTGCGAAGTAAATTTAGTCATACATTTTCTAGGTTTTCCCACAAAATCGGCCTAGATTTGCGTTGAGAAAATAGCTACACCATTATTCCAATTATCTGTATGTATTCTTCGTATGACCCAAGTCTTGTTTTATGTATCATTAACATTAGACGCAATTTACACTATTTTTATAGGCGAACAAATGTAACAAATAGTTGGGAGATTCACCGCGCGACAACTTGTTAATTTTTAATCCATATCTTTAAATATCTAGCGATTAAAATTTCAATTGATCGTAGCTGAGAGTGGTGGCGCGCTCTTGTAAAACTGCTTCTGGTTAGCTAGGTTAAGGTCTCAATGTCCAATATTAATTCGTCCAATGTCAACAATCTTCAGGCGCCTCATCCGCGTCAATGTTGCACTATGGTACATCGCCCGAAACCCGAAAGGGGGTCATGTTGCATCTGATTAATGACATAAACCACCTGAGCTAAACTCCAACAATTCAACAAAACTCCCAAATACAACAAAATCCATCAGCAAATCGAACCCTTGGCCGCGCTAATTAGCGCGGCCCTCTTCGGGAGGAAGGTGATAACCGCAGCAAGTTGAAAATTGGCATGGTATAGAATTAATGGCGTTTGGGTCCTTAACCTTTTTAATTCATAACTAGGCATAGCTTAGCTAATCGGTGTTTTAAGTGACTAGAACACAAAATTGTTTTGCGACCAAATAAAATATCTGCATGAATCTTTTTATTTATTAATTTTTTGTTAGTAACTAACTTTAATTTTCAATAAAACAAAGTTTAACTAGTAGTTCGACATAATATAATATCTAGTTTATTAGGGAGAAGGTATAAGTTGCCTAAGTATTCGCGCGCCATAGCCCCAGTCCCCCTTTCAAAATACAAAGGGGGGACGTAAAAGGAGGCCGGGCTATTTCGCTAGCTCTCCTCAGTCGGAAAATATGATTGTAATTTTCGTCATTCGCGTCGCGCTAACGTGAGTTTTCAAGCACCAATGAGATGCTGGTTGTAATTTAGAGGCGGGGATTAACTTCGGACCTACGTTAGGACTGGAGATAAAGCTAGAAATGTGGCGAATTTATACCTTCTCCCTAATAAACTAAGTATCATTTCTTGATAATATAATTTAATAAATTTGTCATCATAATTGAACAACTTATTCGGCTTGCGCATTTCGAAAGAATTTACTTAGACAAGCAAAATAGCAATCAATTTTTGGTTTCTACGTTTTAAACATAAGTTTTATTACATAAGTGTGACACATCCTATACACGAGAATTGACTAGGGCCTACACGTGGTTTAGCCAGTCCATCTTAATTTTATTCCTATAATTTAAATTATAATTTAATCCTACATAATGATGATCAACGTCCCTAAAACAAGTCGGCACAAAACCCCATACACAAACCAAGTATCATTCTGTCATATTGCATACGACCAAAAAACTGTACAGAGATTTACTTACGATAGCCTTTTTTAAACTTGATGAATTAAGTGTCGCCCCAAAAAAAGTCAAGCAAAGCCTTAAGAGGGGACACAGTATATACGTAATGGCGTAATATTACGTGATAAACGCCGTCAAAACTACATGTAACCGCCCACTTTTTTAAGAAAAGAAAAACTTGATGGAACCTCAAGTGATTTACGATCTGAAAGTGTTAAAGGCTCAGATACTTTTCTTTTTTATTAAAGAAAGTACCATCGAAACCATTTCAAGAAGATCACTGGTAATGTATGTTTGAAGTGAGATACAAAATCAATGAATTTTCGTCATTCTTTGCGGAAGTAATCTTTGGTGGTGATATTAAGGGGTGTTGAAGAGATGTTACGTCAATTGAAAATAAAACATCATTAAGGGAGGTGTAAGTAACAGGGTTTTAAATTAAACAACTTGTTTAAAAGAAGGTGACTCGATTCTATATGAAATGTTAATTGTAAAGTAAATTTTCTCGAAGGTTGTGTTTAATAACATCATAATCCATAAGTTTGTCTCTGGTTTATGAGAGCTTGTCAATAAGTGACGCGGGTGAAACGTCATAGATTCGAGGTAAAGCGACGCCTGGGGAGGCGCTGTTAAAGGCTTATTACAGACTAAATAGAACCTAGATGGACTGCAAAATAAACCACCGAGTGTAGGGCGAGGTAAAGCGACGCTTGGTGAGGCGCTGTTGAAGGCTTATTACAGACTAAATAGGACCTAGATGGACCGCAAAATTAACCACCGAGTGTAGTCGCAATTCTCGCTTGTCGTTATCGAACTAGCTCGAGCTGTAAGTCTCTAGCATTATGAAGTATAGGTTGTGTCATACTTATGGAACATATCTCATAAACTTATGGTATCATTGGGTAGAAGTGTAAGAAGTTGTTCTATGTCTATCACGCCCTGAAGATTCCCCAGTGTTTTTTAAAGATTATTCAAAATTCTATAGCATGAATATTTCTTTTACTAAAGTAAAAGTGATTATCTACTAGAAGGGTTAATTACTGGATTGCAGCATATTTTAAAATCGATGTCAGAGGTCAGAGGTCAAAAATAAGTTAACATGACCTATTTGCGACGATAGAAATTAAACAATTTGAGCTAATCTGTTAGCTCTTATCTCCCCTAGTCTAAAACTTTACGATGCCCACTAAGAAAATGTTACGGAAGCGATGAGCTTGGGTCATAAAAACCCGGAGGTTTTAGTTCACTTTTATCACCCTGCCGTTTTACCCTTTGTGATGCGGTTGATAATATTCTACTATGATTCTCATTGTTCAACGAATAAATACTAAAGCAAGAGGCCTAACGGCTTAGAAACTAAACATTATCGACGTTTATCATAAATTTTGCGTGTAACAAAAAGCGCTTATTTTTACATCGAGGCATTACATTTTTATACTGGGTGCTAGAAGCATTTTTTATCTTTTCAGATAGGAATTCTTTCCTTATCGGAAATAGATTAAAAGTGATGTTATTAAAGGCACGGGGGATTGCTTAGGTATAGTCAAGAAGCGATATCTAGTTTACTAGGGAGAA
>JAEQBA010001449.1:436685-665986 GCA_019434445.1 Phalangium opilio
TCGCTTTGTGTAAGGGCTAGGGTTTAGCTTCTCCAGATCATAAACGTTTTTGACTCTAGTGAATAAGTAAACTTGAGTTCGAAAGATTAGTTAAATATAGTGTGATTGAAATAGAACATTGATGAGCTGATACAAAAATCCAATGTCAGAAACCCTGCATTATCTCTGATCTCATGTTGTTTTACTTTCAATAAGGTGTTTAACATCTTATCGAACATACACTCTTATGAATGTATTAAATGCTTTAACAAATATATTGTTTTATAACTTAAGTTATCAATAGAAAACGATGCATCATTTTGTTCACGCATGGTGCATTCATGGCTTACCAGGTAGATGTATTACTGTTCATAATGTGCATGAAAAAATTGCATGTTTATTGTCATCGCTTACTGGTATTTTCTTTAAATGAATTTTAGTGCCTTGTGGAAAGGTTGGAAGAAAAACTTCGAGCCGTCGGATGTGTACGGCTTGAATCACTCGGAGCAAGCGCTGACTGTCTCAAACATATTCGAAAAACACTGGAAATCTCACACTAAGACGAAAGTGACGCTGATGAAATGGAAATGAGAAGCTTTTCGAAACAGCAAAGCAGTACAAGAAAAGAAATCAAATCCGTCACTTGGCCTTTTTGAAAACAATTGGACCTTGCCTGATTACTGGAGCGGTCTTACAAGTTCTGTCCGATGTATCGTCTTTCGCATCACCACTCTTGTTGGGGTTAGTTTATTTTTGTCTGTATTTGAGGCGTCACAAAAAATTCAAAATAATATGAATAGAACCTTCAGATGCAGGGGAATTGGAAATGGGTGCCCTAAATATTTATTTAATTATGCTTATGGAGTTTCCTAACCATTACTTCATTTAACTCTGGCAGTCTTATGTGACTGTAGGTCAACCATTTGATGGGATTTTGCAATTTGGTTTGTTTAGTATAATTCAATTCTGAAAGCATTTGCCTAGAATTAAAGCTCAGTTGTTGATTCATTTTTGTCAATACTGTATTCGTGACCTTTTTTGCGGTTGTAATTATTACTTAACCACACGGAGTAAATATATAACAAAACAGAAAACTTGAGTGAGTAGTCCCACGTTGCGCAGCCTTTAACCCTAAGAAGTGCAGAAATTAGCCCGTCGATTCGTTATTTATTTGTAATCAAGATCTAGTTTATAACTCGATACCAAACATTAAGCACGACTTATGCTTTTAGATTCATTATTGATTACTCTACGAGCGAAGAACCTTCGTGGATTGGTATTCTCTACGCTTGCCTTTTCGGTCTGGCTGGTGTCGTGCAATCTCTGTTACAAGAAGGAAGCGCTATTTTTCACACCAAACTTGGACTGAGACTGAAATCAGCCACCATGAACATTCTTTATAAAAAGGTAAGTTTCTTTTATAGTGATTGCGTTGAACGATAGTTAATGAGATTGGTCGAAGCAGACATTTCGTTTGACAAGTGGCGACACGTGTGACTTGACAATGGGCGAAATACTGAACACCATGTACGTCGACACAAACAGATTCCAAATTCTGTCGCCACAACTGGGACTCTTGTGGTCGGTGCCAGTGCAATTGGTTCTGTGTTTCGTTTTCATGTATCAAGAACTGGGATATTCTGCCTTTGCAGGCATCGTCCCTATTGCTGTTTTAGTTCCACTGAACTATATCATCACCAAGAAATCCAAATATTTGCAGGTAAATTTACCCATTCGAAACATAGGCGGTTTTCCTAAATCCAACAGTCAGTTGTCAATGGTACGTCATGACGCTTAATTTCCCTTCACGTGGACGCGTGTAATTTGGAGGAAAGTTGTTGGTGGTAAACTAACAACATCCCTCTACTACTGCATAATATCAAAAGTGGATGAGAGGAAAAGTATGAAAATGGCCAAAGTCGCAAGTCATCAGAGTTTCGCCGTAGTTGACCGTTTTATTGGCGTAGCTATACTGGGCCTGTTCACTCTCCTAAAATAGGTCTTGTGTTAATTCGCGGTTACGCGGTTTCCCGTCGTCTGCTATTGTGTATGCTAGAACTTCCTCGATTTGTGTTTGTAGTCAGGACAGAGTAGCTGGTAATGTTTTTAAAAGGTATTTGAAGGTATAATATGGATTTAAGTAAGGTTATCGAAACAATAGAAGAGCACATAAAACTAGATACGTTTAAAACAAATCTCGGTAATTTAGCTATAGCACGAGCAGCTTGCGTCGTGATGCGCGTGATCGAGTGGGCTATGGTTAAACCAAGGAGCATAAATGTCTGAACTACATTCAGTCGCGAGTTTGCAAGTCCATCAGTCACTAGTAGACTAAATAGTTATTGGCGAAACTTTGATATCCGCGTTTTTTAACACAGGGTCTATGGCCATTGTCATACTTTCCCTCTCATCCACATTTGATAATATGCATAGGTGAATATAACAGAAGTCCATTAAATTAGCCTAGGAAGTAACCAAAAGCGGGGTTTGGGACTCCCCTCTCTTGTGTAGCAATACTGAAGAGGGCGACACCTTCGCCACCTCGCGGTAATTTTTCTCAGATCTCGTTTAAGTGCGACTCGTACGCCAAAATTTGCCCTATCGAGAGAGAAAACTATTGGCCGAAAACGCCCCCTTCCACTTTAAAACCGAGCTCTCTTCAGCATAGGAGAAAGGATGGGGGTGTGAATTTTGGAACAGTCAAGGTCATTCAGTTTTTTTATGACTCTTCATAGACCTATTGAAAAAAAACTATTTAAAGGGAAGGTGAAGTAGAAAATCAAGTGATTTTTATCGATTCTTCTACTAATACAAGACCAGTCTGCATAGCCAAACATTCAGGAAATACTTCCGAATGATTTTAAAATTCAATTAAGGTTCATATTTAAAGGATAATTTTAAATAAGGACGTCCGACCAATCGCGTAACCCCCTGCCCTTTTATAATTAGTAGAAGAATCGATAAAAAATCACTTGATTTCCTACTTCACCCTACCTTTAACAACCGTGGCCGTTCCTTTTTAATTTTTTACAAAGCAAACAATCTACCCTTTAGAGATCCAGCGTTCATGGGCTGAAAAAGTCACGCCCCGCTCACGTCAAGAAAGACTTCCTAGAGAGGAGCTCGAGATTTCTAACTGTGTTAGGAAAGGGGGAAAAATTTAACCCCCTATCCATGGAGCTAGAAGGAGTTTTTATCCCAGCAGAGACGTACGCTATACCAGCCATGTAATTGTTAACTTCCTAGGCTAATTTAATGGACTTCTGATAATAACCATTGATAGTTACAACCGTTTTTTTAGATTGAGCTGATGAAACTCAAGGATGAAAGGATGAAATAATGAATGAAATCTTGAACGGAATCCGTGTTTTGAAATTGTACGCCTGGGAAAGATCATTCCAAAGTATTATTCTAAAATTCAGGAAAAAAGAAATTGTTGTCTTGAAGAAACAAGCCTTCTTCCAAGGAATTAACCTATTTATTTATAATATCATACCGACTTTGGTACGAGCATAAAGTTTCAATCAGAATGTGTTTGAAAAAACCCTACACCACAGTGCGGGAAGACCTCATATGAGCGGATCTCATAATAGTCCTCATAACCGCGGTTCCCTAAAGATGGCGGAGCCCAATTTAGGCAGAATTTTAATTTTGACGTCACAGGACACGTGACATCTGGTCAAATTTTCTTATAACTTCCTGTTAGGGATAGTAACAGCTGCTAGGGGGCGTTTGGAACATGTATACTTTATCTTTTAGGGGGAACGAACAATCCCTAGCGGTAGTTAATCCATGTTCGGAAACTGCTCTTCTGGGAACTGCTGATACGAGTAATACCCCCACAGTGCATCTATAGAGTAAATGAACTTGGTTTGAAGGGGAAGTATGAAAATGGTGGCTTTCCATTTAAAACAAATAATTATTAAATGTTAGTTGGCCAAATTGTTCTAAAGTTCCAAGACGCACTATCGCTACTGACTTGATCCCGGACAAATAATTTTTCTGCACATTCAGATTACTTCACCGTGTTTCGCCATGTACGTATTAATTGACGACGATAACGTTCTAACTATGAGGAAAGCTTTCGTGTCCTGGCAGTTGGTACGACTATTTGCATCAACAATGTATACGTTTCCGGAGTTAATAAACGTGCTAGTTTCGGTAAGATCAGTGCACTTTACTTGTGAAACAGATATTAATTTTAGAATATTAAAAATGGACTGGATAGCCCAGTTGACCATCTATTATTTAATGCAGGGGATTAAAGCATTTTGTAATGACTCTTTACAGACGCACGTCTCTGTTAAAAGAATTTCCAAGTTATTATGTCGTTGGGAGACCGTGAATTACGTGGAGCAACTGGCTAGTGACGCTAAATATGGTATGGCACTGAGTAACACGCTAAATTAAGTCCCTCTATGAAGACAATATTGTCACGGGTAGGAATGACTAGACTAGATTATGGTTTTCCGACTAGGTTTATTCACAATTTACAAATTACAAGTTAAATACAAAATAGGAGTACGCGAAACTTATAGCGCGGGAGGTAGGATGGCTAGGGCGAAGGGCTCGGTCTTTTCGATCTTAGTCTCTCTTCGCTTTTCACCGAGAAGGACGGACTAGCTTTTGCAGCCGGCTACCGAACCTTCTACAACTTTGGGCGCTTGGCTTATTCAGTCAGTGTCAACCCTCAGTCTATCCCACAGGCGAGTCCCGATTTTCTCTCCGGCGCGCGCTTTTATGGCCTCCGGGCCGACACTAGCGCTTCTAGCGGGCGCGCGTGTATTGGGAACGGTTAGCCCGTCCGTCTTATATGTATGCGCTTGTTGGTCCGTCCGTACGTCTGCGACAATATGTTCATTTCTAAGGGTATTTCCAAATGAATAGACCAGTCTTAGCTTTTGAAATTGGAGTCAGATAAAAAGGATGGTTTTTCGGTTTAACGATATGAATGCAGCAGAGTTGCCCTTAGTCTCGTGTGATTAAGCGGTTTTCAAAACAGCGAAATTTTATTTTTACTATATTGCACTGTTGACCCAATAGTTTTGGAATGAATGTTCACAGCAAGAACTAACACCTCAAATCACACTATCCAAAGCGTGGCCTCCCATAACAAGGAGTGCTGTTCTTCTATAGCATTTAAACTGAATTTATCTACTAAAATTGTCAATTGCGGAAACAAATTGGGAATAGAGTAGTTTTCACGAGTACATTATTTAAGATGCAGATTAGGATTTGTTCTTCAATCAGAGGTAAGGGAGGTATGATGGATTGGAAATGATGATTGGCTCTCTCCCATGGGTACCTCGCGCACACCCCTACTTTAGGTAGGCGATTGATGCTGCCACGTATAGCGCCATTGTATTTGTATGAAAACTAACTGACCTGCGTTGACGGATTGTACTCATGCCCGCCAAACAAAACCCACAGGAATCAACATGAGAGTTATGGGGGCACAATGATTGCTATTAGCTGTATTCCTGGTATAAGAGATTCCGGAAACTTCATTATTTCCCGTCATTGCTGGTTGAATATTTCTTAATTGGTTAATTTCAAGCAAAGATAAGCATTGATAAAACAAAAGAGTTCCATTAAATAAATATGAAATTTCAGCAATTGAGATAAACAATGGAGTATTTCATTGGAACCTAAATGAGCCGGCGGCGTGTCTCAAAGACATCAATTTCAAAGTGCCTCGTGGTTTGTTGGTGGCCGTGGTGGGACCAGTGGGTTGTGGCAAGTCTTCTCTGTTGTCCGCTTTGGTTTCCGAGATGGAGAAGGTAAAGGGGGAGGTGAGAGTGGCCGGGAGAGTGGGATACGTCACTCAACAACCCTGGATTCAGAACGCCGAACTTAGAAAGAATATACTCTTCGTCGACGACATGGACGAGGAAAGATACAACAACGTCATAAGCGCATGCGCCCTCCAACCAGATCTTGCCAGTCTACCCGCTCATGACGAAACTGAGATAGGAGAAAGAGTACGTATCAAAAACTATCAATGTCAGAAGTGTGTTGCACTTTTGAAAGCAAAATTATGCGCGACAATGTGTGGGGGAATACAACACCTGTCGGTGATCCTACATTACAGGGGCTAACTGACAAGTGTCCGCCGGACGTGACTTTACCTCATCTCCGATCACGTTACCCCGCAAATAAATTTTCTTCGCCAACTCGTCTTCTTTGGAATCCTTCATGAAAAAAAAAGAAAAATCCTTGACATGCAAAAATCCCAATAGCTATATTGGTTTTAAAGGATAGATTACGGAAACCAATGACCCTTATACTATAGTGGATATATGGATTTAGATTTACGAATTGAATGGATGGATGTGAATTAATTTACTTACAATATATAATAGGGTATCAACTTGAGTGGTGGTCAAAAGCAAAGGGTCAACTTGGCCAGAGCAATTTATCGCGATGATGATGCCTATCTCTTGGATGACCCTTTGGGTGCGGTTGACTCGCATGTGGCTAAACATCTCTTTAACAAAGTCATCGGACCAAATGGATTTCTCAAAAACAAAGTAGGTGCATGACGCTAGTGACAATTACTTTTATCTTAAACCCTTCAACATAACGTTTGTCCTCAAACCCATATATGTAGCACATGATTCTTCTTAGTCGTTCGTTGAGAGTGAGAAACAGTTAATGGTCCTGTGGCTTTTACCTGCCGGCATCTTCCCGGCACATAACGAATTTAAAGTTTTTCTTATTTTCCTACACATAGCCTGTGCTTAACTTGTACGCCATTTTGGCCTATTGACGTCAATCAGTCTATAAATAGAGCCATCAGTACTGAGACAGATATTCTAAAACTTTTCACGTACCTTGATTTTTAACTATTTTGTTGTGGTTGATTCTAAGCAAAGAAACTTGAGATTGGTAAAAAGTTGTTCAAACGTACCCCACAAAAATATATAACTTTTTACCAATCTCAAGTTTCTTTGCTTAGAATCAACATAGTCAAGTGCATTACGGTTTGGAGAAAAAGATTTCATTAAAGAGTTAAATATGACTGCAAAATTCTTATAGGCCTATCTAAACTTTACCTAATCAACTGTTTAGGTGTAGACGATCAAGGCTACGATAAAAATAGTTCTAACTGACAGATTCGTTAACATTGGGTTGATTTTGACAAATTCTTTTCAACTTTGCAGACACGAGTTTTGGTGACACACAACTTGAGCTTCATTCGAGAGGTGGACAAGATATTCTTCATGAATAACGGGCGTATTATAGATAGTGGAACGTATGATGAAATTATGAGTCGTCAGGGAATCGCCCGGAAATATTTCGCAGAACACATTAACAAGGAGGATCCTGCAGAACAGTGGTGAGTAAATGCGAACTGTATCTATACCGCTCTCTGAAAAAAAGCAGTAAATAAATGGAAAATATTGTATGCCATAAGGTGTGCGAATCGAAGCAGGGATGCAACGATTTCTTCTACTTGGAATCATTAACTGGTCATTTTGTCGGCCTTTGTGCATGGACGAAAGGGGAGGAGTTATAGAATCTGACACCCCTGACGTCATACATAATGTGTTTAGTGGTCAACGTGTTAGGAACCACGTGATAATGACGTAGTTACCGACCTGCACCGTGACTTCCGCGACCTATGAGAGCCAAACCCGAATGTAAAAACGTTATCTTTGCTTGTTCTGAACGAGTAAACCTAGGATCGACGGTGGATCTATATATGTGAATAGCCAATGAAACGGAAGGAAAGAGGAGTCTCGGTTTCACAAGGTTATAAGCCTTTCCCTTACCTTACCTTAAATCAGATATTAGTGGGCCTATGGATTCTTAAAGATTCCAAGTATAAGAAATCTGTGTATTCCTGTTGAAAGTGATAGAATACTAACGTCACAGTGTTGTACTACAGCCAGAGAAAGCTATGGTGTTAAGATATTTAAAGTAAATTTTTTTCATCAATTTGAGCATAGCGTGCTAATTTGTAATATATTTTTCTAGTAAGTTAAACACTGAAGTAGAGAGGTTTCATCTTGCATCCAAAAAAAACGTGTCGAATGAAAATGATGCGAAACTTATGACTAAAGAGACCCTCATAGAAGGAAGAGTATGTCTTGTTATTAAGACATCTTTTAGAGAAGGTTTTAATGACGATAATTAATTTCGCATTGGCAGACATCGTTAGCTGCGTATAAACAGTATTTTCAAGCCTTCGGAATGGTTTGGTGTGTATTGACGGTATTTACTCTTACCATTTCTGCGGTCTTTCAAATCTCGTCCGTGTATTGGCTGTCATTGTGGTGTGCGGATACCAAAGAATATGTTAAAGCTAATCCAGGATTAAAGACAACCCGTATAGTGGTCACTGTGTTTCTGGGTCTGGGCTCATCCACTGCATCATGCTTGAATGTAATAATCATCGCATTCTGTAGTCTTCGAGCGGCAAACATCTTGCACGCGAAAATGCTTGAAAGCGTATCTCGTTCTCCTATGTCCTTTTTTGACACGACACCAATCGGAAGGATACTCAATCGATTCTCTCAAGATATCGACGCCCTTGACCAGCAATTAGCAACAGCGTTAAGATTAACCGTTTTCTCATCGATATTTATAGTTCTTAACAATTTAGCGAATGTAATATTTCTACCATTATTCATAATTCCTTGCGTCTCTGTTCTTGTTGGATACATTTTACTTCAGGTATGAACTCCAATTCATCTCTGGTTTCATCTATATTTACTAATAGTCGAGGTTCGTCGAGTGCATAATGGCCTCGTTGGTCTTTGTTTGCGAAAAGGGGTGTTTGAATTTTTAAGACATACAAATATGACAGCTATTCTTGATCAACATATTTTACGGACAATAAAATCTATTAGAAATATTCCCCGTGCTCTAGCTGCTTCAGTTGCTTTATAACTTCACCAAAGTCTCCTGATCTCTTTGCAGCGTTTCCTAATGTCGAGCAATCGTCAGTTGAAGCGAATAACTAGCGAGAAAAATTCCTTCTTGTTTTCGCACGTTGGAGGATCAGTGGCTGGTACCATTGTAATCAAGGCATGTGAAGCAAAAGAGTATTTCGAAAGGCGCTTCCTGAAACTGATAGACGAGTGCACTGCACCTAATTACATGATGAACATGGCACAAAGGTATTCCTACCATTTAACTTTAGTCTTTCTTAACGCCTTTTATTTGCAACCTTTGAGGTTAGTTTCCATAGCAGCTACTTTCTGCTTAAAGCGAGATCATTTTCAGCATCTGCAGTGCCTTTTTATGCTTGGTGACATTTTAATTGCGATTTGAGAAAAACCCTGTAGATTAAAGGCAAATCGGCCGTGAAGCTTAATTCTAAAATCTATATTTTCCTGTGGTTGGGCAAACAGTTGGTCCTACCTTCTTTTGCCGATCAGAATAATTTCCTTGTCAATAAAATGCGATTTCTTTGCAGATGGCTGACTGTGCGTTTCAATCTCTTGGGCAACTTCTTACTGTTTTGCACCGGACTTTTCATTATTTTAAGCAAAGAGACACTTTCAACCAATTTTGTAGGAATGATCATGGCTAATGCCGATCAGGTAAGTTCTAGGAATAAACAGAAAACCAGTAAACCAACCATTTTTTAGAAAATACAAAGAATTACCTTGTTGTCTTACAATTATTAGTTATTAGTTGTGTAGATAATTATTCAACGGATTCTTCTATTATTAAATGTAGAATGAAATGTTTATTTATCAAAGCTCTCAATATTTTTAAGGGTAAAATATGTGCAATGTTATGCTTAAGCATCTAAGTGAATTGAAAATCAATACTTTACTTCCACGGGGATTTAACACTATATGTTAACATCCATTAACCTTTGGTGTTTTTTGAAAAAAACTTAAAAGTCTAAACATTTAATCAATAATGGGTCACAGTTTCTCTCACGTGGGACAAATCTTACTTGATAATTTTTATCTTACAGGCACTACAATTTATTAAATCTTTTATCGCTGCAACAACGAGTTGGGAAATCAATAACGTCTCTGTAGAAAGAGTTCACGAATACTGTCATTTGGAATCAGAGGCTGAGTGGGAGAAACCACAATGTCAACCTCCACCTAACTGGCCTCATCAAGGACAAATATTATTCCGCAACTACAGCACCAAATATCGTGAAGGTTTGGATTTGGTCTTGAAGGACATAGATGTTAAGATTGAGGCCGGAGAGAAGGTGGGCGTAGTGGGGCGGACGGGCGCTGGAAAGTCGTCACTAACTCTGGTACTCTTCCGTCTGCTCGAAAGCATTCAGGGTCAGATAGTAATAGACGGAGTGGATGTGAAGAGTTTGGGGTTGTTCGATTTACGATCGCGACTGACCATCATCCCCCAAGACCCTGTCGTTTTTTCGGGCACAATAAGGCTCAATCTGGATCCCTTTGGAAAACAAAACGACCAGCGACTGTGGGCCGCCCTGGAACATTCGCACATGAAATCCTTCGTGGCATCACTCGAGCAGGGATTGGATCACCCCGTGGCCGAAGGAGGACATAATCTGAGTGTTGGGCAGCGTCAATTGGTCTGTTTGGCTCGTGCCTTATTGAGGAACACGAAGATCCTTATTTTGGACGAAGCGACGGCCTCTGTCGACATGGACACCGACGATTTAATTCAAGAAACCATCAGAAAAGATTTTACCTACTCCACCATCATCACCATTGCTCACAGAATAAACACTATCTTGGATTACGACAAGTGTGCTTAACTTTAAGCTAGTGTATACAGGGTGTTTCTGATAAGTCTGCCATAAATCAAGGGGCGTGTTCTTTGGGTCAAACTGAGTGGAAAGTGTCAAAGAACATGGGGTGTACAAGAATTTGCAACGAAGATATGGCCCCCCAAACATTGGCCCCTAAAACAAGAAAATATTCGAAAATGTAGACTAAAACAAATTCAGCCTTATCAACTTGTTTAGAAATAATGAGACAATTTCAATAGTTTCCCTCTAACATCGTTATTGAACTTTCACCTGGCAGAAGTGTATTAAATGAGTAGAAGTATGCCTACTCTAGTAAAGTAAATTCAAAGTATCATGGTACCTTTCGGTTGGTATTATTTTTATTCTTAACAAGTTAACATGGACGTTACAGGTATTGTTCAAAATGTCCACCAACGGCGTTAAGACAAACATGAACCCGTCTTTCGAAAGATTCTTGGACATGTTGGAAGATTCCTGGCATGTTCCTGATTGTTTGACAACCTTCAATAATTCGTCTTCGCAAGTCTTCCTCATCACGGACTTCATTCTTGTACACGATGTCTTTGAGATGACCCCAAAGATAGAAATCGCACGGATTTAAATCCGGAGATCTGGCTGGCCACGCAACTGGTCCTCCACGCCCAATCCACCTCAAATTAAACGTAGCATTAAGATGTTCTCTAACTGCACGGCTGAAATGTGGGGGTGCCCCGTCGTGCATAAACCACATGTCACGAAGTAATGCTAACGGTATGTCCTCGAGTAGTTCAGGTAAAGTGTCTCTTAAGAACGTGAGATATGCTTCACCATTTAGTCTGGGTGGAAGAAAATGCGGACCTAGTAAATGATTACCGACAATGCCCCACCATACGTTTAAAGAAAATTGCTGTTGGTGACTTCTAACACTAGTTGCGTGTGGGTTTAATTGGCGCCATTCGTGGTGGTTGTGATAGTTCAGAATTCCATCCCGGGAAAAATGTGCCTCGTCGGTTACTAAAAGGACCCGTGGAAATTGATTGTCCTCTACTCTGGCCAAAAACCACTCGCAAAAGTCGATGCGTCTTGGATAATCTGCCGGGTTAAGAGCTTGCACCTTTTGAATATGATACGGGTGAAACTGATGTCCGCGGAGAATTCGCCAGACCAAAACGTGATTAACATGTAATTGTCGTCCAACTTGTCTGGTACTTGTCGGGGGTCCTCATCGAACATGGCAAGGACGTCTTCCTCGATTTCCTCCATGTCTTCTGGAATGTCTCGCTCTCGAACGTTGTTGGGTTGTACTTGTCCGATGTCCCTCAAGCGCCTGTCAACAGCCTCGAACGTACGACGATTTGGTATGCGTCGTTGCGGAAATTGTTCCTGGTATCGCCGCTGTGCTTCCACTGAATTGCCCTGCGCCAGTCCATACATGAGATGCATGTCTGCATATTCTGCATTGGTATACGCCATACTGTACTACCACACGTTCGTTCGAAGTGATACTGTGACGTTATCAACAACATCGCGTTACTTTATAGCAAACCACCGTTTAGTTTTTACGTTTGCGTCATGACTGTCAGCATTGTTTTTTATTCACGGACTTCATTCTTGTACACGATGTCAAAAAATCTTTGAGATGACCCCAAAGACTTTTTAGCAAACCACCGTTTATTGTTTACCCACACGCAACTAGTGTTAGAAGTCACCAACAGCAATTTTCTTTAAAAGTATGGTGCGGCATTGTCGGTAATCATTTACTAGGTCCGCATTTTCTTCCACCCAGACTAAATGGTGAAGCATATCTCACGTTCTTAAGTGACACTTTACCTGAACTACTCGAGGACATACCGTTAGCATTACTTCGTGACATGTGGTTTATGCACGACGGGGCACCCCCACATTTCAGCCGTGCAGTTAGAGAACATCTTAATGCTACGTTTAATTTGAGGTGGATTGGGCGTGGAGGACCAGTTGCGTGGCCAGCCAGATCTCCGGATTTAAATCCGTGCGATTTCTATCTTTGGGGTCATCTCAAAGACATCGTGTTCAAGAATGAAGTCCGTGATGAGGAAGACTTGCGAAGACGAATTATTGAAGGTTGTCCAACAATCAGGAACATGCCAGGAATCTTCCAACATGTCCAAGAATCTTTCGAAAGACGGGTTCATGTTTGTCTTAACGCCGTTGGTGGACATTTTGAACAATACCTGTAACGTCCATGTTAACTTGTTAAGAATAAAAGTAATACCAACCGAAAGGTACCATGATACTTTGAATTTACTTTACTAGAGTAGGCATACTTCTACTCATTTAATACACTTCTGCCAGGTGAAAGTTCAATAACGATGTTAGAGGGAAACTATTGAAATTGTCTCATTATTTCTAAACAAGTTGATAAGGCTGAATTTGTTTTAGTCTACATTTTCGAATATTTTCTTGTTTTAGGGGCCAATGTTTGGGGGGCCATATCTTCGTTGCAAATTCTTGTACACCCCATGTTCTTTGACACTTTCCACTCAGTTTGACCCAAAGAACACGCCCCTTGATTTATGGCAGACTTATCAGAAACACCCTGTATATAATTTCCTAATTATTATTTTTTAACTCTTGTTAGGGTTATGGTCCTCGATCAAGGCAGAATTGTGGAATTTAACTCTCCGCAAGCTCTCTTGAAGAATGAGCAGTCACTCTTCTACGAACTGGTTAAAGATTCAAATCTTCTCTAGATCACTCATATTAATTATATAAATTTGCAAAATAACGACTAAACCAAACAAGCGTTGCCATTATTTGTTTTGTTATTTTCACAGTAGTGGTGTGCATGGTCATACAAATAAAAAAGCTCAATTTACTTTTTACCTCTCCGTGTGACGTAGTCCAGGAGAGGTTCTGTAACGGCCGTGTCTGTCTGTGTGTCTGTGTGTGTGTCTGTCTGTCCGTTGTTACACCCACGTGACCGCGTTCGCAGTTTGCGTATCGGAGCAAACGTGTTCGCCATTTCCGAACTGCTTTCACAGTCACGGAAATGGCTCCTCTACTTGAGTTCTCACACCACCAATCTTCTGGTCTTTGTCCACACCACACGGACACTAAGTCTGTTCTTACTGGCTGCTAATCACCACCATCTTCTGGTCTTCGTCCATTCCACGTGGACACCAGTCTGTACACACTGGCTTCTAACACCACCATCTTCTGGTCATTGTCCATCCCACATGGACACCAGTCTGTACACACTGGCTTCTAACACCACCGTCTTCTGGTCTTTGTCCATCCCACATGGACACCAGTCTGTTCACACTGCCTTCTAACACCACCATCCACTGGTCTTCCGTCTATTCCACATAGACACCAATCTGTATCATTGGCTTCTACTCCATTATCATCGTTTGGTTTTAGGATATACGCGGCGATCAGCTAGGGTTACGAAAAACGTCTAGCCTCCCTAAGGTAGGATCGCTACCAAAGGTTTTCGCATTTGCGGTTTTTCCTTACTATTATAATGGAAACGAATCGTATATATACCCCAAAATTTGAAGAAAGCGGGAAGAGGGGTACCCTTCACTTTAAACGTCAATATTAGCAAAGTTTGACAAGATAATAAGTATAACTTTATTTTAAACGATTTAACTATTATTAATGTTAATTATTGAAGATTAAAATAATTAAAAATAATTATATTTATTTAAATATTAAAGATAAACCTCTCGTGCAAAGAGAGAGATTATCATTGCCTCCTATATCTACCAAGGCCCGTGCATGCGATATATTTCCTTCATTGCCTCCTATATCTATCAAGGCCCGTGCATTGTGATATATTTCATTCATTGCATAAACATAAGCGAGATTGTTTTGGGAAAAAAATACTGCTTCCACTAATGGGTTTATACTCCTTGTTACTGTTGTATAGAGTAATCATGATAAAAGCTTAAAAAATTACGAGAGGACAGACCTTTTTTATCCTCATTCAAAAATATTTTTTGGTGCTAAGACTGCTTTAAAAAATCCAAACGGTTAGGCATTGGTAAAAAAGACAAATGATATTTTTCAAATCTTATGAGATAACGCCCACCTAGTTGAAAATTGCCGTTTTTTATCCGCGGGAGCCATTCTTAATGAGAATTTCGATGCTAGTAGGTTGTCAATTAAACTACCGGTATATTATTGTTGTTGGAAATTGGATATTAAGTCAAATTAAGTGGTTGTAAAGAGCCAGCAGGTTTTTGCCGCTTCTTTTTGTGAGTATTTGATTTTTATATGTAAAATGGAGGAAGATAATGTTGAGAGTAAGGATGAAATGCGGAAGCGCAAAGCGCGGGAAAGGATGAGGGCAAAAAGGTCGACGTTTTCATTGGATACTTAAGGTTATATAATCTTCTCGACACGGAGAGGTAATATTTTGGTTTTCCCGACTTTTAATTTATATTAATTATGAAAACACGAAATAAGACTAAAATACACTATTTTAAAAATATTTAAGAACCCTTGAAATTGTCATACAGTTATATTCTTTTTCATTTCTCGCTCTTGATTTTGAAAGGAAAAGGCGAGATCTATTAATCAGGGTTTCGAGAAACGTCTAGCCTCCCGATGTCAGGGCTTCCACCTGAGGTACACGCAATTGAGGGTTTTCTTAGCATTTACTGGGAATTAATCGCCATATATACCCTAAATTTTCAAAAAATTGTTAAAGAGGCACACGCTTGAATTCAAAAGTCAACCATAGCTATGTTTAAAATGATTTTGGGAATAAAGTTTCTTAAACCGATTTAACAAGAATTAAAGTAAATTAATGACGATTAAAATAATTAATATCAAGTATATTTATTTAATTTTTTTAATAAAAACCACGTAATTGCATATCGACTCAGAGAGGTCATTTTGGTTTCCCAACTTGTTTTAAAGTACAGTTTGGTTTTTGCTGCTTATCGTGATGTCGCCCAGAACGCGTCATTGAAGTTTGACGTAAAAGGAGTTATTTTGAAGCTCCCGGATGTTGCAAAGGCGTACTTAGTTCAGATTTGGATCTTCCCCGATTTTTTGCCGTCAGCCTAAGCCGTTGCTTTAGGATTTAATGTACTTGAACAGCCCTAAAGATTTAAACGATATATGTATATTAATCTTTTATAGCTTTAAAACATTATCTTCTTTAGTTTTATTAAAAACGGCAGCTTTTGTGTTTTATCAAAAGTTCAATAATCTAGGACAAACATTTATACGTCTCAGTGTAGTGGATTATTTCAGTCACTGTTATCAGCGATTTTTAGAAAGAGTTGTTTTTCGTTTTAACGCGGTTTATATTAAGCGAGGAACACACATGCGTAAAAGTTCGACAGAAACGTAAACTGAAACGTAAACGTACAAAAAATTCGACGTAAACGTACTAGAAAAGAGAGTTGAAATTGTCTCAACTTTTTCCGTCGTAAAACATTTTACGCTAAGCTCCAGCCAATCAGATGCTCGGATCCGTATGAGCTTTTTCGCAAAAATGGCGGAGAAAAAAGCAGATCGTAGAAGAGCGCTGATTTGGGGCATATTTAGGGAAGGTTAGAAGTTTTCCATATCTTTTTGAAAAGTTTATTTTATTTTAATGATACGATTTTCGAAAAAACTATTTGGCAAACCATCAGAGCACGGTACAGTTTATCTGGTTCGTAGCATTGATTTCAACCCTAAGCCTCGGTCTCCTCTATGAGCATATAAAGGTCCGCATCTAATCCTTTTTAACCGAAAGAGACTAATGTCACTGTTTTCGAATTTCAACACCGCAAATTAAGATTTTCGTTTGCGTTTACGTGTTCAAGTGCGATTCAGATCCAGAGACGTAAATGTAAACGGAATAGAAAATAGTTTATGTTTACGAATTTTTAGAACGATTCCGTGAAATTTTTACGCATGTGTGTTCCTCGCTTTGGTTTTAGATCATTTTACTTCTGTACATGTATACACTTTGCAATAAACATATGTTACGAACGAGGTTGAAGGTCTTTCTATGTAAAGGAATAAGCGATCAAAAACTGTTTTTCCAAAAGATATAAAGATATTTTAGTCGTCTAAAACCCGCACAGTTTCGAGTCTCGGAATTAAGCTCTTTGACAATTTTATTCTTCTTATTTTTTAAATGGATCAGTTTTGTCAATCTAAATTTTGGGTATGTCACACCTTTATCACTGCCATACCCTTAGATTAAGGAATCAGTTCTAGCAAGATTCTACGCGATGTTTTTTCTAATTAAGGAGAATGTATATTTCTTTAATATAGGACGCCAATTTGACATGGTACACGGATAACCCCGATTTCTCGCCGTGTTTCCAAAAGACCATCTTGGTCTGGGTTCCATGTGCTGTATTATGGTTGTTTCTTCCCTTGGAGATATCGCTGATCACGAAATCGGAACGGAAAAGCATCCACACTTCTCATTTAGCAATTGCAAAATGTGTAAGTCCATCTTTTTTCATTGAGCATTTATCATAATTCAGTTCCGGAGCTTTTTCTTTACAGAAAATTAGCTCCTCACTGAGAATCTCTTTAGAAATGACCTCTTAAAGGAATAGACCCTTTTCAAAAGAAAGACCGCAGTGTTGTGTGCTTTATATAGGGTTAAGACGCAACATCCGCTATTTGGATGCACAGACGATTGATAGGGCTTCAAAGTTTCCAGTCCCTTAAAGTACTGTTACTTGAAGTCATATCTAACGACTTTCGATTCACAAAACGATTTTTCTGTCTTAAATAAACAAGATGGTGAAACACTATAGCCTCTATTTTACCCTAAACCTTTGAAAAGGGTCTATTAAACTTACTAATCAACTATTTTCATCCGGAATATCAATTACACCAAGTGTTTGTAAAATAGAATTGCGACAATCCAAAGTTTTGCTTTATTTTTAACCATCCGTGAGACGTAAACCTGAATTTCGAACGCATAATCTCTATGTTACAAAAACACTTCAAGAGATTTGAGATATAATTGTAATCTGCTAAATGAATAAGCAGAGCTTTATATTTTTCCACCTGAATTCTACGCTAAACTTTGGTGCATCGTATGATCATGCGTTCATATATCATAAGCCTTAGTGTGACGTCACTCATGCTATTTGACCATAGAATCAAAGCGGTACCAAACATGGTCACCTGCTGACAAAGCTAATCCCGTAACGTTTTACCTGAACACTGACGTCACAACTGAGATAGCTCAATAGATATAGCTTGCTACTTTATCGTTTCAGCTCTTGGTTTCGTTACTCGCCTCAATTAGCGTTTTAAAATTTGGAGAACAAATTTACCAAGAAGATTTTCAAGTTGTTGACAATTTAGCGGTAGTCCTTCAGTTCGTAACTTATGTAAGGAAGTAGTTCTAGTAACATCCTCTCAACGTTTCGAACTGTATTTGGTCAAATAATTTGAGTACCCATGTTTCAGATTCTGGCGTTGCTGCTGATAGTTTACGGCAGAGGGGGCGGTGCGGTGTTGTCGGGAATCCTTGCCTTGTTCTGGTTTCTCTTTACGCTAAGCAAAACCATAACACTGAGATCAGCGATCATGAAATACTATTTCCAAGTTAGCAATGGTTGTTGTTAATATTTACTAATAGGTGTAATGCCTTAAAAAAATTAATTCTTTTTCAGAACGTCAAAGATGAATACTTCGAACTGGTAATTGAGTCGGTAATTTATCCTTTAGTAGTAGTGACTTTCGTACTACACACGCTGAGTGACACTGCACCGTGCTTCGATAAACGGAAATACATAATCGAAGACGAATGGGTAATACTCTTAAATATATTTCTCACAAATTTGAGTAAGAAAATTTTGATATTGGTTATTATGCACTTATTGAACTTCTCTATTTTTTTTTATAGAATAAGTTTTTTTAAGGAGTCAACTCGAGTTGATAATAGTTTGATCGTGTGAATCAAAAACATATGAGAAATATTGTTTTCAGATCCAATGTTTTACTCATATATTTGAGAAAAATTTGTTTTATCATAGTTTGTATTAAAATGATTTAAAAAATTATATTTCAAACCTTTAGAAATCAAAAGAAGAGGATGCATCGTTTTGTTCACGTATGGTACATTCATGGCTCAACAGGTAGGTCTATGAATGATCGAAAGAGACATGAGCAGGGATAGATTTTATTTTAGAAGTAGGAATGGAGAATATAGTAATCTGGGCGCGCGTCAAAGTCTTGGATCCCCTCCCCGGGACGGAGAGGGGAGCATGAAAGAAGCGGCGGATCATAGCGATAGAGATATAAAGGAACTACGTATTTTTCGCCGTCCCCGTCAGCAACGTCATCAAAACGTTGTTTAAAGGGACTGCAAAGAAGGCATCGGCGGGTGGGTAAAATTATTTGAAATACGTCACAGACATCACGTGATGCCAAGATAGAAAGACTCCTCATTGAGTGGAACTGGACATCTAGTCCTGGTTTTTCGCGAGATTGTAGCTCCAATTCCATGAAGTGGTGGTTTTCGAAATAAAACGAACTAAGCTTCTTTGAACCACGCCTCTCCTTGGTCACGTGCCTCTGACGTATTTCAAATAATTTTTACCCACCCACCGATGCCTTCTTTACAGTCCCTTTAAGTGAGCCAATAAGATAATTTTAACTTTTCGTTACGTGTTTAAGGAAGGCGCTCTATACTGGGCTATGAGTCGGACTGAAGTAAATACCAACCGTTCTCCGTTCCTACTTCTAAAAATAAATCTTTCCCTGACATGAATTAAAGGGTATGAGAAGCTTCGTTTGAAAAACCTCTGATTTATATAGCAAAAGATAGAATTAATTACTGTGAATTCAAAAATATCAAGCTTTTAATTCTCCGATTTCTAGTTATTTGGCAATATGCATTTGAAAATGCTTCATATGATATGAAATTATTTAAAATCCACTTTTTAAGAAAGGCTACAACGTTTTCTTGTTTTTGACGTCACACACGCGAGATGGTGGCACTCTCTCCGCTATCAAAGCATGGACAGAGCTCGAGACGCGTATAGGTTTCCCGCGCTTTTTTCCTCAACATCTTAGTGATGTCATAAACCAACCGAACAAGCTGACAAGACAAGAGTTTTCGTGATTTTCCAATGGATTTTAAAAATAGAAACTTTGGTTCAGTTATATTAAAAACTTTATATTTTGAAAGTAGAGACTTGAAAGTGTAATATAATACCACTTTCGTGCTAAAATATGATATGAAATTGTAAATTCCCATACCCTTTAAGAACAAAATGGTTCTTCATTCCTTTTTTCTAAATGGCGATTTTTTTCAATCGAATTGTAGCGCACTATGGAAAGGTTGGAAGAAAACCCTAGAGCCATCCGACGTGTTCGACCTGAATCACTCTGAAAAAGCGCTAACTGTCTCGAGTATTTTTGAAAAACGCTGGAGATCCCAAGCAAAGACCAATAATGATAGCGATGAAATTAAAATGAAAAGCTTTTCCGGAGAACGAAGGAGAACAAAAACAGAAAGCAAATCCATCTCTTGGCCTTTGTTGAGAACAATTGGACCTTGTCTGACTGCTGGAGTACTCTTGCAAGTTCTCTCCGATGTGACGTCTTTCGCATCACCCCTTTTGTTAGGGTGAGTTCGCTTACTTCTTAACTGTATCCGAGACGTCACAAGTGATTACAGAAGAAAGTCGAAGGTGTCCCCCTGTTTCTCCTAATCTCATTTGCCCCAATGTTAAAATTCCCCCGAAGGCTTTTAATGATGCTTCATCCAAATGCGCTTAGTCCAATTTTCGTGCTCCCCAAAGGATATGATAAATACTACGGATTATATTACCAAACTTTACTTTTTCGGTTTATGAATAAAATTTAGGGCTCCTTGAGAAGCACGGGAAGTGGAAAAGAGTCGGTAAACATTAATTATACTTAAGAAGGTTGTAACTTTGTATAACTTCATAAAATAAGGGTAAATGTAATAAGACTTGATACAGCAAATGAACTTGTTATTTGGTAGGCCGGTTTAGGAATTCAAATATATTTCTATCGATATAAGACGAATTTGCAAAAAACGATTTTCCTCGAGCTGTGGTTTAAGATTTTACCCTTCGAAACCCCATTCCGTGTTCTGGTATAACACTTCTTTTCTTTGGTTCAGCTATAGTGACATGTACTAATCTTAGTGCTATGGGTATAGTGATATGGCGTATACTATAATACCTCACACCTCAATAGTAAACGGCAAAATAGCGATGCTCAAAAATGGAGTATCCATGGATAAGTTTGATTTGTTCTGAACGTGATTTGAATCTGAATCAAACTGTGTTGTGCTCAAAAGTTATTGACGACACGTTGTTAGGGAAGGAGGAAAGAGTTATGACCTTCTCTTTCATTTTATCGGTTGTTCAACAGTTTATCAAGTTTATTTAATTCTACCTTTAGTGTCATAATTGATTTCGTTACGAGCGAAGAGCCTTCATGGAAGGGTATTTTCTACGTTTGCATTTACGGTCTGGCAGCTGTCTTGCAATCTCTGTTGCAAGAAGGTAGTGCCATTTTCCACACCAAACTAGGACTGAGACTCAAATCTGCCACCATGCACGTTCTGTACAAAAAAGTGAGTTTGTGTTCTCTTGATAGTAAATGGAACGGTAAAAAATGAGATTCTTCGCAACAGACATTTCGTTTGGCAAGTAGCGACAGACGTGACTTGACAATGGGTGAAATACTTAACACGATGTGCGTCGACACCAACAGATTCCAAATTCTGTCGTCGCAACTGAGCGTATTGTGGTCAGTTCCGGTGCAAGTAATATTGTGCTTCGTTTTCATGTATCAAGAACTGGGATATTCAGCCTTTGCAGGCATCGTCCCTATCGCTGTTTTGGTTCCTCTTAGCTACCTTAGCACCAAAAAATACAAAGAATTGCAGGTAATTTTGCCCTTTTGAAATATCATTAGATCGTATTCGAGAACAGCATAGCGAGTTTCTAATGATTAGAAAACAACTTATCTTCCTGTTTCGTGAAAGTGTATAATTAAGGAAAATCAATTTCTTCTACTCAGCCCCACAACGGTTCTTGGTTTGAGATTCAGGGAACCAAAAACTTACAAATTATTTGCTAATTATTACGTTATTTTCTGTTGGATAATGTTAACTGCTTTCGCTTTGATCTACTATATACTTTAAAACTCGCAGGGCTTTGTGAATACCAAGATTTGTATTGTAAACTAGCACTACACTCTTAGCTGGAAGCCCTTATATAAGCGGTTCCCGTATAAATAGCGGTTTATCGAAAACGCAGTTTACCTGTTATGGCGGTTCTAGTAAATGCGGCGTACTATAGCTGTTTTTTTTTGGGATTGCGCTTGCTATTTCGGGAAGCGCTCTTCTGGGAACTGCTGATACAAACTACACCTTTTTTGTTTCTTTAATAAAAATATATTTCTCTTTCTTTATCTCATTTATTAGATTGAGCTGATGAAGCTGAAGGACAACAGGATGAAAATGATGAGCGAAATCTTGAACGGAATTCGCGTCTTGAAGTTGTACGCCTGGGAAGGGTCTTTCCAAAGAATCGTTCTTGAGATCAGGAAAAAAGAAATTGCAGTTTTAAAGAAGCAAGCGTTCTTCCAAGGAATAAACCTTTTTATAACAAATATCATACCGATTTTGGTATGAACACAAAAGTGGAACAAAATGGATTGAAAAGAATCCTACATCATACCACAGTGCATCCTTGGAGTGAGAACATGGGTTGTTGATGGATAAAACGTTCTCGGGGTGGGAAAAATCTTACTCAAAACGAAACCCATTATTTATTATTAATGGGCCACCATGCTCTTAAACTCCGAGGCACACTTTGAATTTATTCCATTTCTTACAAGTATTTTTCTAAATATTCAGATTAGTTCACCGTGTTTTGCAATATACGTGTTAATTGACGAAAACAATGATCTTACAATGAGGAAAGCATTTGTGTCCTGGCAACTCGTACGATTAATATTCACGTCAATGTTTACGTTTCCTGATTTAATAAACAACTTAGTTTTGGTAAGGTCGTGGTCAAGCACATTGAATGAAGGGTGAAAACAAGCGAAGCTGTTGTTTATACTAAAAATACTAGCTGTTTGCCAATATTCAAAGAAATAAATTAGGAACGGTTTTTCCGGTGATGTCTACGATAATTTGAATATTATCAGAAGCAGATTAAGTTTTCTTAAGAAGTACACAAAAACAATATGCTGGCACAGAGTAATTATGAGAGGTCGTTCGCTATCGCGTATGAGTTGCTCAATCACTATCTCGCATAGGTAGCTCAATCACTGTCGCCTATGAGTTCCTCAATCTCTATCTCGCATACGTAGCTCAATCACTGTCGTCTATTAGTACCTCAATCACTATCTCGCATACGTAGCTCAATCACTGTCGCCTATGAGTACCTCAATCACTATCTCGCATACGTAGCTCAATCACTGTCGCCTATGAGTACCTCAATCACTATCTCGCATACGTAGCTCAATCACTGTTGCCTATGAGTACAGTTCCTCAATCACTATCTCGCATACGTAGCTCAATCCCTGTCTCCTATGAGTACCTCAATCACTTTCTCGCATACGTAGCTCAATCACTGTCTCCTATGAGTACTCAATCGCTATCGCTTATGCTTAGCTCAATCGCTATCCCTTATGCTCAGCTCAATCACTATCACTTATGCTTAGCTCTATAACTATCACCGATGAGTACTTCAATCACTATCTTACATGCGTAGCTCAATACATATCGCTTATCAGTACCTCAATCACAATCGCCTAAGAGTACCTCAACCATGCCTCAAACACAATCGCTTAGGAGTACCTCAATAACTATCACCAATGAGTACCTCAATCACTATCGCCTATGAGAACCTCAATCACTATCGCCTATAAGTATACCTTAATCACTATCGCGAATGCGCAGCTCAATCAGTATCGCGTGCGCGTAGCTTATATTATGTTTAGTTGTTATAACCGAGACTTAGTTTTGAATGGCTTGTTGAAGTCATTAAAAATTTATATTTATTTTCACTTTTTTATCATCCTCAGGTAAAAATCACTTTCCTTGGCGAACAGATGTTTTGTTTAAAAATTAAAAGAGAAAAAATAACTAGATTACTCTGTTGACCCTCCATTTAATTAAAGGATTAAATCTTCAGAAATTGACACAAATCCCATGTATTGTTCTTTACAGACTCATGTCTCCGTGAAGAGAATTGCTCAGATATTAAGTCGTGAGGAAACCAACGATTACGTGGAGCATTTGACTGGCGACACCCTATATGGTTTGTCATTTTAAAAAGAAACTACCCTGATAGAATTCAGCGTATAGTCTGAACTACAGAGACCATTTTTTTGTTTCACCATGCATTCATTAAATTTATCAAATTTCAGCAATTGAAATTAACAGAGGAATATTTCATTGGAACCTGGAAGATCCAGCGACTCTTCAGGACATCAATTTCAAATTGCCTCGTGGTTCGTTGGTGGCTGTGGTGGGCCCCGTTGGTTGTGGCAAGTCTTCGCTCTTGTCCGCTTTGGTTTCCGAGATGGAGAAGGTGGACGGGGAGGTGAGAGTGGCCGGGAGAGTGGGTTACGTCACTCAACAACCCTGGATACAGAACACTTCACTCAGAACGAATATACTTTTCGTGGACGACATGGACGAGGAAAGATACAATAACGTTATAAGAGCGTGCGCCCTCCAACCTGATCTCGACCAGCTACCCGCTGACGACGAAACAGAGATCGGAGAAAGGGTACGTATCAAAAACTATCAATGTTCGAGTGACATGTGATACCCAATTAAAAAATTGTTCATTTACTTTCTGTCTAAACAACTAATTGATAATCTCGGTAAGAATTGATCGATTTTTCAACAGTTTGGAAGTTTTAGGAGCGTTTAGCCAATGTTGTTGTTTATTTCCTAATTTTTTTTATTGATTTCCGGAGTTTTCTATTGTTAAATTTTAAGCTTCTCGAACTTTTTCTTCCTGGAGGGCTAGAATTTGATTATTATTCGTTCTTAATTACCATACATTCCCAACCGTAACCTCTGACCATTATATTACGGTGGATATATTTGTTTAGATTTTCTGAACGAGTGTCTCTTGCATTGGACGTGTGTTAACTTAATATACATTATAGGGTATCAACTTGAGTGGTGGTCAAAAGCAAAGGGTCAACTTGGCCAGAGCAATTTATCGCGATGACGATGTCTATCTTTTGGATGACCCGTTGGGTGCGGTTGATTCGCACATAGCTAAACATCTCTTCAATGAAGTCATCGGACCGAATGGATTGCTAAGAGAAAAAGTAGGTGACGCTAGTATTTTTATTTTCAAATGACTAGTCTGACAATAACGTAAGTCTAAAACGCTTAACCATAACACTTGAAAGCTGCCGCTGTTCTGTAACTTTTAGATAACTCGACAAATTTCACTTTAACTTTACAGACCCGAGTATTGGTGACTCATAACTTAAGCTTCATACGGCAAATGGACCAGATCTACTTCATGAACAGCGGCCGAGTTATCGAGAAGGGAACGTACAACGAAATCATGAGCCGTGAGGGAATGGCCAGAGAATATTTTGAAGAACACATGAACGTCGAGGATAATGAAGAACTGTGGTGAGAAAATAGTGGCTATATCTACAGGCAGTTGTACTGCAGGTAGAGATTGCCAATGAATAAGCATTCTTTCAAATGGATTGTGCTAATCAGTTTGATCAACCACTTTTTGTAGTAAGTTAAATACTGAAGTTGAGAAATACCACCTTGCATCCAAAGGAAAAGTATCGGATAAAAATGAGGCGGTACTTATGACCAAAGAGACCCTCAAAAAAGGAAGAGTAAGTTCTGTATAAATGTATAATATATCTCTACTCCCGAAAGTCGGATGACAGTATTCTTATTTGCAGACACCGCTAGCAGCATATAAACACTTTCTTAAGGCGTTCGGAGTGATATGGTGCATATTGTTGTTATTTACATTTATCATCGCTCCGGCCTTTATTTTGGCGTCGGTGTATTGGCTGTCGCTTTGGTGTGCGGACACCATAGAAGATGTAAAAGCAAACCCAGAACTACAGACAACCCGTATAGTGGTCATTCTGGTTTTAGGTCTAACCTCAGCAATTGCGTCATTTTCGAATGCATTCTTCATGCTCATCCGCAGCCTACGAGCGACAAACGCCTTACACGTGAAAATGCTTGACAGTGTATCTCGTTCTCCTATGTCATTCTTTGACACAACCCCCATAGGAAGGATACTTAATCGTTTCTCGCAAGATATCGACACTCTCGATCAGCAACTCCCGTCGTTTTTAAGAATTACTATTTTCTCATTCGTATATATAGTTCTGACCATTTTAGCAAATGCAGTTTACTTACCATTATTTATAATTCCTACCGTTTGTGTCATTGTTGGATACTTCTTGCTGCAGGTAAGAACTTGAATTCAGTATTATAAATAATTTTTAACCTGAAGCGGAGCCTCCGAAATGAACTAGGCTCATGCTTGTCGATTTTTACGTAGGGATATATCCAGTGTCATAGAGGAAATATTTTTACCCTTTGTGTGTACGAGGTGGCGCTTTTATGACCGTTGCAACCGGGGTCTTCCATAAATTATCGTTGATATTTTAGAGGCCAATTATAAAACTTTTATGAAGGAGAAATGTTTCACCTTTAAATTAACGTAATTTTTTAGGGGCTATTCACTTTTTATTGAATCTATTGGTTAGATTGTATGGACAAAAAAGTAATTACGAGATTTTAACATCGTTGTTATTTTAGTAAAACAAAACTTCTTGAAGTTGCTAATTCACAGTTTTCACATACCATTAGAGGATTTTTTAACCCCTTCATAACCTTTCATTTTTTAACCTTAACTTTTTTCTCCTTTACTTCTTTGGAATGATTGTTTAACAAAAGTCTTCGGAAATTTTCTAAAACATTTTTTAACTATCCGCGACCTCGGCTTCACCGCTCTACGTCTATACCTTTCCCTTATATTGTAGCAGTCGACGGGGTCATGAGGTTGAACTTATGTTTATTTTACGGTAATAAAAGCGCCCCCAAGCGGGAAAACACGGCGAACTAAATTAGTTAAAGAAATATTCTCGCTTCGCTACACGCATGGGCCTAGTTCATTTCGGAGGCTCCGGTCAATTAAATCTAACCACCAGCGTGTTTGCCGCGCTTCTTGCGCCATATAAAATTTTCCCTGTATAATTTCCTATAATACGAGTGTCGATTCCGATGTCTTTTGCAGCGTTTCTTGATGGCAAGCAGTCGTCAACTGAAGCGAATAACTAGCTCGAGAAATTCTTTTCTGTTTTCGCATGTGGGGGCATCAGTGGCTGGTAGCAATATTATCAGGGCTTGCCACGCCGTAGAGAACTTCGAAGGTCACTTTCTGAAACTGATCGACGAATGCACTGCCGCTAACTACATGTTGAACATGGCGCAAAGGTATTTTTCGAACCGTTAGTTTTTTATTGCAAAGCTAATGTCTCGTTTCCAAAGTAGACTTTACCGTGCTTTTTCAGCTTTTTTATTGCTTTTTAGGTTTGGGTTCAAATTTAAATGCGATCTACCACCTTATCAAGCTTTAATCTATAATCTGTCTTCTTTTTACTGCGCAATCTGTTGGGCTTCCTCACTTTTCCTAGTGAATAAAATGCTTTCGCTTTGCAGATGGCTGACGGTGCGTTACAATCTCTTGGGCAACTGCTTACTGTTCTGCACAGGACTTTTCGTTATTTTAAGCAAAGAGACACTTTCAACAGATTTTGTGGGAATGATCATGACTAATGCCGATCTGGTAAGTGCTAGGAATAAATAGAAAACAGGAAAACCAACCATTAGTGGTAGGTCTTACGAAAGAAAGAGAATTTTGAGGAACCAACAACCTGTTGTCTCAAAATTGCGAGCCCGCTGTTTTGTGTTTATAAGTTAATACTCCTGGGGTAATTTAGGAGAAAAATCACTTTTGAAGGGTATCTGAATCAATTTTGAAAGTGGAGCAGTTAGTTTTTTTTAGAAACTTCTTCACAGAACGGAATTTTAATCAACCAACATAGTTGTGTGTCTGACATTTTGTGAAAAACGCCCTAAAAACTTAGGAATCGAAAAAAACAAATTATGTTTAAATTCTTTACATGGTTACTTTTTTATATATATCAAGTTTGACAACTATTTTCGTTCTAAAACCTTTTGCTAACTTAATATATTTATCTCACAGGCAATACAATTAATTAAAGTCCTTATCGCTGGGACAACTGGTTTGGAAATCAGTACCGTCTCCGTAGAAAGAGTTGACGAATACTGTCATTTGGAGTCAGAGGCTGAGTGGGAGAAACCAAAATATAGACCTCCATCTGACTGGCCTCAACGAGGACAAATCATATTCCACGACTACAGCACAAGATATCGAGAAGGATTGGATTTGGTCTTGAAGGGCATAGATGTCAGGATCGAAGCCGGAGAGAAGGTGGGCGTGGTGGGGCGTACAGGAGCAGGAAAGTCTTCATTGACGCTTGCCCTCTTCCGACTGATCGAGGGAGTCCAGGGTCAGATCATTATAGATGGAGTTGATTTGCAGAAATTGGGTTTGTCCGATTTGCGATCGCGGCTGACTATCATCCCTCAAGAGCCCGTTCTCTTCTCGGCCACGCTCAGACTCAATCTGGATCCATTTGGACAAGAAGACGACCAGCGACTCTGGACCGCCCTGGAACACTCTCACTTGAAATCCTTCGTGGCATCACTCGAGCAGGGGTTGGACCACCCCGTGGCCGAAGGAGGACAAAATCTGAGTGTTGGGCAGCGTCAATTGGTCTGTTTGGCTCGTGCATTGTTGAGGAACACCAAGATCCTCATCTTGGATGAAGCAACGGCCTCTGTCGACATGGACACCGACGATTTAATTCAAGAAACCATCAGAAAAGATTTCGCCGACTCCACCATAATCACCATTGCTCACAGAATAAACACTATCTTGGACTACGACAAGTATGACTTCCTGTTAAACTGGCAGCTACATAATTTCATAATTGTAATCAATTAACTTTTATTAGGGTTATGGTCCTCGATCAGGGCAAAGTTGTGGAATTTGACTCTCCGCAAACTCTCTTGAAGAATGATCAATCCCTCTTCTGCAAATTGGCTAAGGATACCAATCCTATCTAGTTCATCATTATAATATATATTTAGATTGACTCAAAATTAAGCTGTACAATAAAGCGGAAGTAAAATTCATATATTACTATTTAGTTATTTTATTGCTGTCCAAGAAAATAGGCAAACCATTTCAAGATTCTTTATAATAACATTATTAATAATAAAACGATTTTAACATAATTTTTTAAGTATTAAGAGTTTTTTTAGACTGTAATTGAAGTAACTCGATTTTATTTCGCATATATGGTGATGGATTTTGGGAATGACCATTAAGTAAAATCCCATTAAATAAATGTCCCAATAAATCACATCCCGTTAGACCGACTCCCAATAAACCGAATTTAAATAGTTTTTCGAAATCCAATATAGAGGTTTCTGTCTATTTGGAATCTGTTTTAAATAATAACTTATCTACTCAAAGTTAACATGGGAAGAGTAATGAAGATTTAGTATGAAGTCGATAAACATTAAAAATCAACAAGTCTCTAAACTGAAAATTTTGAATATCTGCACTTCCGTCATTCCAATTTCACCCAATATCTTTTACTTTTTGTGGTTTTAGTCCACTAAGACATTTTTTATTAATATATGTGGTTTGGTTTCATTGGAATTGGAATTTCAACCACTTATATTGAATAATTTATTAAATATAACTGATGTTAAATTTATTCGAGTTAAATTATTTTAAGAAATTTTAGCCCTAATATCATTTGAAATTTAGCTTTTATAAACCTTTGACGACTAGTATATGCTTCTTCATCGACTTTCTGGGTTATATAAGGCGGCCGATTCCCAATTTCGTAACCCTAGCTGTTGAGAGTGCTAAATGCTTTCTTCTTTGCCACGTTTGGGTTCAACTCAAAACTGATCTTTAACTAAGATTCTCTGACAGAAAAAATAAAATTTTGGCCAAGTGACAGAGTTATTAGAAAATAAATTAACTTACAACCAAATCAAGAAGTGATGTCTAGTTTTCTAGGGAGAAGGTTTAATTCGCCACATTTCTAGCATTATCTCCTGTTCAAACGTAGGTCCGGAGTTAATCCCCGCCTCTAAATTACAACCAGCATCTCGTTGGTTCTTGAAAACTCACGTTAACGCGACGTGAATGACCAAAATTTCTGATGACTGAGGAGAGGTGAAATAGCCCGGCCTCATTTTACCAGAGAGAATTTATAATAGGGAGTGGAAGCTCTTGCCCTAGACAGTGCTAAATACAATGTAGCTCAAACAAGTAGGCTGCGACGCTAAAACTAGCCAGGTAAATTTCCGGTTACATGACTCTCCTTTAGTTTTAAAGTTTGCCCTCAATCACTGTTGGTTGTACTATTACCCAAATAAGGGTTCGCGATTTCGAGTGCGACTGGCGCCATTTGGAGTTATTTTAAGTCAGACGTTTCCCTTTCCCTAAAAAGGTAGTGACCATCTCCCCTAGACCCTCCCGTAACATTCTAGACCCACTCTAGATGGAGGGGCCACAAAAAATAGTACCGGAAGTAGACCTGGCCAGTTTTGTTGATCACGTGATTTTTGAGCTACATAATATTCCTCAGTTTCCAAACGTGCAGTCCCTATTATAAATTCTCTCTGATTTTACGTTCGCCCTTGTATTTTGAAAGGGGGACTGGGACTAAGGCGCTCGAATACCAAGGCACCTTATACCTTCTCCCTAGTAACACTAGATATCCCTTCTTGACCATATCTAGTAAATATAACAAGTTATTACCATATATTAGGCCTTTTTAGAAGTGGTAATTTATTTTTTTCATCAAACTTTTAGAAGGAAATTAACTTTTTATTTTAAGAATTACGATAACTTCGCATATTTATGCGTTATTTTGCAAGCGCAAACGTTTCATTAAAAAACTTTCAACCTTGAATTTAATCGCGATTAAAGAAATTGTAAATATCTAATGTATAATTAAAGAATTCCACAGATCAGCTAGTTAAAAGGTGACAATGGTGCTGATGGATTGAATGTTGTAGAATCTGCTAATCCATCCGTCGACCGACGACCTCAGGCCCTCGCCGAATCGGCAGGCCATGGCATTTCGTATTCTCCCTTTGGTTAAGTAATTGACGTAATATTGCAAATCGTTTCTGACCGCGAAATTGAATATGTTTCTGACGCCGGACTCGATATCCATCATGGGCGTATTGGAGTACATGATCATCACGGATTTGTCATATTGTCTGTCCGAGAAGTACATGCCGCTGTTCTGAACGCCCGCACACCGGAAGCACTTTGTAGATCGAGCTGCCCTAGTGGTACTAGAGACCTGCATTGGTAAAAGAAAAGAAAGTTATCAAAAGCGATTTTTAGCGAAAAACTTTATGTCCTCTACTTTAGGTTGTCAAAACAAGGAGCAATGAAACTGTCTAGTAAGGATCAATAATCACTTTAAGCTAGGTAATTTGAAGCTACTTAATGTTTTGAGCAAAATGGAAACAACATGGCTCAAAGATTATATTAGGGGTATGGGTGCTTAGTTTTCGAGCTGGCAGCTCGGCGATAAAGCATCCGTTCGTTACTTTTCCTGGTATGCCATACGTGCTTCTACCCTCCAAGGCGGCAAAGGCCTTCGAGCGTTCAGTCAATCGTAAAATAATTTCAAAAATAATGAGGAGCTGATACAAATACTTGCCTTGTTGTAAACGACGATGGCAAACCTGTAGAAGTCGTACTTCATGCTCAAATGCGAATACAGACTGCTGGCTAAGTTCTGGTTGTCTTTGCCTTTGTGCTTTTCCATCCATTCTGTCAAATCGTTTTCGATCCATCGAGGCATGGCGTTGTTGGGTATAAAATTTTCTACGATGTAATTCATCTTTTGAAACATCTTCTTGATTTCACCTTCCAATGCGACAGCTACTGTCTTGATCGCTGATTCCGTCGCCGACTTGCGTAATCCGTGACACTTGATGGTCGCTGCACCCGCTCGTACCCTGTCCAAAACAAGCCCAATAATAGAAATGGGCCGCGATGAAAAATGTTTATGAATAAACAGTGATGAACGTACGCGTAAACCAGAAGTGGCATGGCCATAACTTTGGAGAATTCTTTGCGATGGTAGCCGTAGATTTTAGATATGAATTCCGGAGTTTTGCTTTCAAAAATATGATTGACGTCACTGATGAATTTGTCAGGCGGGTATTGGGTGCACCGTTTTCTGACTTCTTCACGGAAATCATCGTTGTTAATTTTCGACAAGAGCTCTATTTGTCCTTCCAAGTAAATCAGATGGGAGACCATTTCTTCGATTCTGGTTTCAAACAACTCTTTCTTGAATACATTAGGCAATCGTTCAATTGCGTTTTTAATTTCCATTGTTTTCTCTTCCATTTTCTATAAAATTTCATGCCGAAATAAATTTAATATGGTCAAACTGTTTTAAATTTCGGAACAAAATACTTTGAATTCGGTCATAATTGCGTCGTGCTTGGGATCAGTGGTGGGCAAAGCAAAGGCGATGATTTTAAATGCTATACCGACTGGTCCAAGAAACGAGGCGATATTTGCCGCGATTGGCAAGAATTCTTTGACTTTATCTTTTTTTAGGAAGTCCGCTACTCCCTTGAGGAAAGTTGCTCCGTCGTTTAAGGCCTTTTTGGGATCAAAGTTTGCATAAGTTGTTATGGCGTTCATGCTCTTGGCGTACTGGTAGGCCTCTTTTTCCCATTCTTCGTAGTTTGTCTCACATTGGTGGTTACTCTGAAAATGAAATATTTGAATTACGACGACGGGGGTTCAAGTTCTTGGTCGAAACTATACGGCGTTTGAATGGACAATGTTAATTTTCATAGGAAAGAAAGTCGTGGTACTCGAGTCTGACCGAAAGCGACTGCAGAGATGTTTCTTAAATGTTTTACGCAAGTACTTACGCGGTAAAGGTATCCGGTTTCAAGACAGACACCCAAGATGTCACCCGTTTCGTACGGATATTCTTCCTTGCAGGGTTTTGAGGTGATTTGTCCGGGTTGTAGAAGCGTAGGCTGACCGCCTTTCAAATGAGGAAGCACACACGTCACGTTCCAGCTGCTTAGTTGACTAGCTGCATGCAACTTGGCTATGATTTCCTGGAAGAGTTTTGTCAAGTTCAATGAAAAAAAAAACCTATAAAGATGCTGCTGGTCAGGTTTGGGAGCGGATTAGCGAACTTACCTCGGACACTTTGTCGTCATGAAGGTCGGATGGGGTGCGAGGAGAGTTGTTTGTCTCAGCCTCTTGGGCGTATTGATGTATTTGCGCATCATTAAATGTGGACGTTTGCTTTGAGGGCTCATCGCCAATGATGGTATTTGGGATGCAATCATCGGAAACGAATTTTCTCAACTCTTCAATATTAGGATGCTCGTGGACCAACGTCTGGTCCCATAAGTACCGCAGTAAGAACTTGCAGTCTGATTGGCAAATGCCGGATTGGTTGGGAACAGCGCAAAAACTGGAAGCGAAGAAGACCAAGACATTGCAGGTGTGGTCGTTTTTGCAGTATGGTACCAAGAGATTAGTGATTCCAACTTTATAATCTTCCGTTAGTGATGCATCTGAAGATACAGATTGCTTTATGTAGGATTGGCATTACTCAAACTACAAGTGTAACAACAGAACTAGCTAAAGTAAAAGTTGTCTCCATACACGAACTATATCGCTAATGCAACAGTTCGGAGTATTTTTTACAAAGGATTGTGTCTGATATATAGCGTGAAAAAAGTGCCATGGTGAGCATGTCGAATATAATTAAAAAGAAACGTAAACAATGGAGGATTATTGATATAATAAGATGCTTCTATTCTAAAACTGCATGCACGGAAACTGAAAATCTGAAACAACTACGCGTATGGCCAACTTCCTGCGAGAGAGCTAAGATGGTGGTGCCCATAATTGTACCATTATGTCAAAAGTTAGGTGAACTCAAAGAGTCAAGAGTGTGGCCCACTCTTGCAAGCCAAGCTTTAATGCAACAAAGTTTTAGGGAATAAGGTACTTGTTGACAGGACTACACCGTATCTGCAGGGGGTGACTTTACCGAACTTCCGTCACCACCTGTACGCGCCTCAAATACTTCCTTTATTGGTCAGACAATTCTATCCTGAATAATCGCATCCTAGCTGCGAACCTATAGGGAGCAGAACTGGTTTGAAATCGTCCAAAAATCATACTCAAAAGATACGGCTTTTTATATCGAAATCTCCAATAGCATATTTTAAATGGGGAACTGCAAACGAATTACCTCTGCTGGCCAAAGAATCTTTCTGCCGCGGCTCTGGAGCTCCAGCAACCGCAAACGCTAAAGCGGCCCAAAAAGAGATACGAAGCACGGCTACTTTGTTCATGTTTGTTGACTGATTGCTTCGACGAGCAAGTCTGGGATTTTTGGTCGAAACAGTGATATTTATATCGGAACTAAAATTAATGATAAGGATAGATTGACAAATGAACGAGCGTTCATTGTTTCTTTTATTGATAAATTGCGTATCCAGGGTTTATAGCGAGGGGGATGCGAAGAACAGACGCATTTTAAATATTTTACTCTAGCTTAAGAATATAATATTATGCCCCTCCCGTTGAGAATGAGCAATGTTTAGGAGAGAGAATGATCGGAACTTAACTAAATATTATTGTCCGAAAGGTAATTTGTCTTGTTGGATCATGTTAGTTTAGGCAAGGCTAATTCAGTCTAAGTTTGGTTAAGCTAGTTTAATATATTTTAGGTTATTGTTAGGTTTGGTTAAGCTAATTTAATCAAGAAGTAATTTATATAAGAAGGCCTAAAATAGCGTGTGATAGTCGAAAATCCCCCCTTCATGGGTGGGGGTTGGTGGAAACGGAGGCGGGACTTAAAGGGAGACTCTCAGCTGAAAATCTTAGTGCCGTGTTTTATTTTTTCCTGGTTCTTTACAATTAAATATGAAGTCTCAAATTTTTTCTGATTTTTCAAACAATTTTTTCAATGAAAATTCAATTTTTTAAAATTTGTTAGGCTTAGCAATGGGTCTCGATTTTAGCGCACTTACCTACCGGCCAATAAAAACATATTTAGGGATAGAGCCAAATCAGCCAATCCCGTGAAGGTTAGAAAATATTAAGTCGTATGTTGTCTGCTTCAAACAGTTCCCAAGGGCGGGAAATAAGTATTTTTTTAGAGAGGGCTCGTTACCAGTGACTCCGCGGGGCCCGTCGTCTGCTGAAGTTTGAGGAGGATAGTAATTGTGTTGCAGCTTGACTCTGCTGAGGTGTAAAAGATGGGTTTTTAATTTTTTCTATCTCGAAAATCACAAAAAATAATAGAAACAATAGTCTAAGAACACAGATCTTCCCATTCCAAAGGCTAATAACTAGACACTCAAGATATACAAAAAATACGACCCGCCACATTTTAACATAATAAAATTACGAGAGTAATTTGAGTTTAAGTGAAACGTAATAGCATAAACTTGCTAATTACTAAAGTTCCTAAACCGCTTATCGTTAGACGATCGAACCGGCGTCTTTCTTTCGAGCAGTCTGGGAAATAGCACACTTCCTCTGGTCCTAAACCAGTTTATTAATTGCTTGGACTAGTTTTTTAATTCAAGAAGTGGGGGTTACTGGTCCTCGGGACCAGTTTTTTAATTACAAATCTATAGGAGAACAAAGGCTGGGACCACTCGGGAGATCAGTTTATTATTTCAGACACTAGGGGGTCACTGGTCCAAAGGACTAGTTTAAAAAATATCTTTATTTCCCAGACTGCTTTCGAGTACTAAAAAGTAGAATAGATATTTCTGAACCTAATGCAGACGACGCAAATGAGACTCGCGCGAGAAAACCTTTGGGGATTGCCTCTTATAAATCGCGGGCGCTCATTGGCCGGTAGGTCGCTTTACCAAAATTCAAATGCATGTTTTGGATACAAAACTTCAATTACTGTTTAATACTATAAATAGCACTTCAAAAAATCAGAAAAAATTCAAGGCGGCATATTTTAACATAAGGAATCAGAATAAAAATACTTAATTTTTGCCAATAGTATCCCTTTAATATTTTATCTTACTCCACCACCTTTCGTTAATCCTTGGTTTGGTTTTCGGAACTCACGAAATCATAAGTATAGTGCACTTGATTCGATTTAGAATCAATTATAGAACGAACGATTTTCACGTAGAGACACGTAAACAAAATCAATCAAGATAGGTTCAAAACCTTTATCTACCTTGATCATGGCAATTAAAAGCAGCCGTCGTTTTGTTTTAACACCGCGGGCACCCTCCATTTTCTGTTTTCTTTGCTCGAGGTTTTTTCTCTAGTCGGAATACGTCATTTGTGTCTGTATGACCTATCCCAACGGGATCAAATAGGAAAAAGCAGAGCAATGACGGTCATGAAAGGGGTGGGGCCTACTTGCCCGCTGACACCGGCGTAAGAGTAGAAGCGTAAAATCTTAGGTTTTCTTATATAAATCTCTTCTTGGTTTAATATATTTTAGGTTCTTGTTAGTTTTGGTTAAGCCCGTTTAATATATTTTTGGTTATTGTTAGGTTTGGTTAAGATAATTAAATATATTTTAGGTTATTGTTAGGTTTGGTTAAGATAATTAAATATATTTTAGGTTATTGTTAGGTTTGGTTAAGCTAATTAAATATATTTTAGGTTATTGTTAGGTTTGGTTAAGCTAATTAAATATATTTTAGGTTATTGTTAGGTTTGGTTAAGCTAATTAAATATATTTTAGGTTATTGTTAGGTTTGGTTAGGCCAGGGTCATGTAGTTTAGTTTATTTTTATGTTTGGTTAGGTTAAGCTAGAATAATTTAGGTTATATCAGACCATAGGTGGATTAGGGGAAGTTACGAAAGAGGCCGAATTTCTGGATGGGCAAATGCTTTATAAAAGCGATGGGGGAACTTAGAGCTACTCTTTATTTTTAAGCCCCCCCCCCCAAAATGAGAGAGAATTCGCGAGGATAGCAGGGTAACGATATCGCCACCTAACGGATTGAAAATAGCGTCTGCTTTAGTGTATGATGTACAAGGCTTACTCAGTCAAGAGTCGTTTATAGTTAGAAATGGAACAATCGACGGGAGGCGCGGACTTTCCCATTATTAAGAAGTTAATAGAACAATTAAAAAATTATCTCAGCTATTTTGTGACTTCCTCTGAAACTAGAGTAGCGTTGGTGGCCCAACTTTTAAGTTCCAACAAAGTTCAGCAATATTTTCAGTCTCTTTTAGACATGTTTGAAAAGTTGAAGGTACAGTGTAAGAGCCAAAGATTAAAATCAAGCATAATAGGATTAAAAATGGTAAAGCAAGGCAAAAAGATCTAAACGACGGACTAGAAGAATTTGAAGGAGAAGGAGTTAAAGAAGATCAGCCTAATGTGGTCAGAACAAACAAATGTATGGCTAAGTTAACTGTGAAGTTTTTCGAGGAAGCGAAGAATTTGAAAATAGGGCGGCAAAGGCTTAGCTATGTTTTCCGATTTTTCGTTACTTTTTGTCGGTTTTTTATCTATGTTACAACCTACTGACTTATTTCTCATGTTTTGTTTGACCATTAAATAAAAATTACATTGAGTTGATGCTTCTTCATAACTTTTAGAGCTGTTAATACTCATAATAGGTCGCGAAGAGTTTTCAAGCTCGACTTCGGAGGCCATTTTCTCAATTTCCCGTGTTACTTCTTTTAACATCCACCAGGTAGAGACCTTAATCTTACTCCGTTGATAGAGGGGAGAAATTTTAACCCACCCAGCCGGTCCTCTTCCTCTCTCTCGTAAATAAAATGCCCCCACAGTGAGCCCTATGGCTCGTTTATAACTTCCCTTAATCCACCTCTGATCAGACTGGAATAATCTAGGTCATTTTAGGTTTGGTCACGCCACGATTTAATAATCTAGGTTGTTTTAGGTTTGGTTAGGGCAGGCTTGAATAATCTAGGTTTGGTTAGGTCAGGCTAGAATAATCTATAGGTTACGTCAGCTAGAATACTCTACCTTATGTCGGACTGGATTAATCTACTTTGATTGACAGTGCTTGCAGAGAGAATTTATAAATGTAGAAAACTTTGAGTCAGACGTTTTACAGAATTTGGCCATTTCCTTGAATTAAGTCTTTACTCTCTTTTATTGTGGAATTCTTTAATTGGAAATTACCCAGCTCGTGGAATGTGCGCTGTTCTTGTCATTCATTTACTTAACTCCTTATATAATATTCAAGTGTACATTTAATGTTTCTTGTTTTTCAAAGAAATAAATTTGTCGTACCATACATTTAAAACTCTGTCTCAGTTTCGTTTATATCTAACATATTCTATTAAAGTATGCCTTTAATGAAATATATTTCCATGCTTTGTTAGACAATTTGTCGTGCCTTATCTCATTTTCGGCGATAAGAAACATTGATGTATATTTTAAACTGTTCTTTGTTAAAAATAATAATAAAGTTCCTTGTTTTGTTTTGACAAATACCAAAAAAAATCAAACTTATCTTTAAACAACAATGAATGTTGTCGGGTCTTGTCTCTGGTCCCCCGACTTGCATCCCCTCCGGCTTCGAAGTTGGCAACAAAATAGACCTCATGCAACCTACCTTAACACTATCTCGTCATTAAAATAAATTTCGAGACAATAGGTAGATATTTCATCACGAAAATATGATACATCAATCAATGTTACAAAAAACCCGCTAGAATAGCGTTATCGCTCTCACGGAACCTTATGAATTCTAGAGGGCCGGTAGGCCCTTCTAGATAAGAACCCACACCCTCCCTTAATGTTAAAGAAATAATTCACAGATTTTAGGCTTAGCGTCCCATAGAAAAAGCATGGGATTTTTGGTGGTCCACTCCATCGAATAACTCAGAAACTACTGCGAAGTTAAGGTTCGGAACACTTTTGAATTATCAAGCAACTATTGAATGTTGAACTTCTGAAGTTTGGTTAAGAACAATTAAGTCTAAGTGTTTTATTTTAATTAATTTATAAATCATGGTAAAACCGTTACATATATTACACTGTTTGCATAGCATTTTGTTCAGCCTCCATCGGGTTTGTGGCGCATAGGATAACGCGTCTGCCTATGGAGCAGAAGATTGCAGGTTCGAGTCCTGGCAAGCTCGGTGTTTATTTTTACAGATCTTTTATTCAACATAAATGAAATAATCCTATAAATACAATGTTTGGATAATTTTTTTGTTACGAAGTACGGGCTTGTGGCGTAATGGATAACTCGTTTGTATTCGAGGCAAAACATTGCAGGTTCGAGTCTTGGAAAGATCGTTGTCTTTTTTTGATGAAGAATCTTAGTATACATAAGGGAAAATTCTCAAATAACAAGCTTTCAATGAAATGTGCGCGTGGTTTAGAAATAACTTTTTTTTTAAATCTATACAAAAAGGTCAACTAAACTTAATTGAGTCACCAACCACCTTTTTATATGAAATAAGTTACCTCCCGCCTATCTATAGTGAATTAATTTACCACCCGCCTACCAATTGTGAATTAAATTACCACTCCCCTGCCAAATGATTTAAAATTTTAATCTTTCCCATAAAATAATGAGAGGCACTTGGAGTGAGCCAATATGCTCACGAACATCTTACTGGAATATCGAATTAATGACGTTTGACAAGCATATTATTATTTTTATAATAGATTAATACAAATTAAGGCTGAAGGAACAGATATTATATAAAAAAGACTTGGTTTGCCCAAGCCTTAAAAACAAAACGATAAGAGTTTTTCCAGTTGACTGAAGCGCGGATATTATTTTTTTTTCTATTGAATTTGAAAGACAATCCGTATTTTACTACTCTTTAGAATTTAGTTCAATAACCTGATTTTACTGCTAATGGATTAGTTTCCTATAAATTAATTGAAATAAAAAATCACTTATCTCAGATTTTTCAACAACAATTCCATTTTCCTGAAACATTTTATCATGCATTTATTATTTTGAGGGATATCGTGTAAATTTAATCAAATTGACTCTTTCTTTTTTAATTTCAGGGAATTTTCCTTTCAAAAGGTTTTAACCACATCAAGTTTTCATAATGTTGTCAACTAAATAGCAACTCAACCAACACTTCCAAAATCTCCCCCACAAGTACTGATATACACAGTTCAATAATTGTGACTGTACTTAAAGAAGAAACGAACCCCTTCATCAAATATAAGAAAGGTGATAACAGCCCCCTTTTGTATTCGAAAAGACCGCATACAGGGTGGCTTCGGTATTTGTGGCCAATAGCTTCTATGGGCACTGCTATGGGATAGTATTATTCCACTGAAAATAGTATGTTTCCTACCATATTGTGTTGCAGGATTGATAACGTGAATAATAGATATGTAATGCAATAGACTGCTGTAATCGAAATAATGTTTAACCAAAGGTTTAACGTATTGCCTACAGTTTAAAGGGAGGGTGAAGTAGAAAATCAAGTGATTTTTTATCGATTTTTCTACTAATTATAAGACCAGTCTGCATAGTCAAACATCCAGGAAATTCTTCCGAATGATTTTAAAATTCAAATTAGGTTCAGATTTTAAGGATAATTTTAAAGAAGGTCCTCCGGCCAGTCGCGTAACGTCCTGCCTTTTTATTAACAAAATTCTCGTGGCATGTTACGTGTTGAATGAAATTTATCACGAGATTTGATAAAATTCGCGCGCGACGTGATAATCATGGCGCGAGACATGGAGCGTGCCACGAGAAATTTGTTAATAAAAAGGCAAGGCATTACGCGATTGGTCGGAGGACCTTCTTTAAAATTATCCTTAAAATCTGAACCTAATTTGAATTTTAAAATCATTCGGAAGTATTTCCTGAATGTTTGACTATGCAGACTGGTCTTATAATTAGTAGAAAAATCGATAAAAAATCACTTGATTTTCAACTTCACCCTCCCTTTGAACTGTAGGCAATACGTTAAACATTATTTCGATTACAGCAGTCTATTGCATTACATATCTATTATTCACGTTATCAATCCTGCAACACAATATGGTAGGAAACATACTATTTTCAGTGGAATAATACTATCCCATAGAAGCTATTGGCCACAAATACCGAAGCCACCCTGTATAATACATTATTAATGAGAGTATTATTTGAAAATTAAAGTACGTTCTCCATTGAAAATTAAAAAATTTCATGATAAAATGTTTCAGGAAAATGGAATTGTTGTTGAAAAATCTGAGATAAGTAATTTTTTATTTCAATTAATTTATAGGAAACTAATCCATTAGCAGTAAAATCAGGTTATTGAACTAAATTCTAAAGAGTAGTAAAATACGGATTGTCTTTCAAATTCAATAGAAAAAAATAATATCCGCGCTTCAGTCAACTGGAAAAACTCTTATCGTTTTGTTTTTAAGGCTTGGGCAAACCAAGTCTTTTTTATATAATTCTGTAATGGTGTTAACGTACGTCTGTGTTTTCTGTGTAGGTTAACGTGCGGTTTCTCGCAATGGGTCGAGCCCTTAATGTAAAACTATAAGCATTGTTAATACGTTATTTATGTTAATACAAGTAATAGGCATTGTTTCTGTATTCTTATAAAATATTAGAACCCAAAGAACGTTAAGCAAAAATAATTATAAATAAATAAAAATAATACATGGATTCTCTACTTTTTTAGAATAGCTCTATTACCAATTTATTTTCAAATCATGCTATGAGTTACTTAATCTCTTACAAATACTGGATGAAAAAGAATATCTTTAAAACTTTATTAATTAACTTTGAAAGAGTTTAAGGCATCAATTTCCAACGATCTTGGCTAATATGTTTTTACGGGAGCTAAAATAGGCAACGGCCATGCTGTAGTGTTGGTCAATCTCGTCTTTGGTCAAGCAGTCATCATGATCTTGATCCAACTTCTTTAGTTCCGATTCGAAATCGGTACCGTTGAAGGCAACCGGCTCGAATGTTCTTGCCCATTGAATGGCTTCTTCGTAGGTCAGCTTGTCGTCGTGGTTGACGTCAGCAGCGGCGAAGATTTCATCGACGTGTGCGATAGTATCTCTGAGCTGCCCTTCGTAGTCAATGGGAATGGACTTCGCCGCCAGGATGCCCCCCGGTGCCATCGCTACTGGGCAGTGACAATTGGAACACCCGATTCCAGAACGACAGCCACCATCGCAATTGCAGCAGAAGATGTTGCAGGAACCATGACCGCAGCAATACGTTGCATCTGTACAATCGTGACATTTTGTTGCACAAGGTTTATTGCAACACTCAGCGTCGGACGCTTGAGGAAAGAACAGTATTGCGACAAGGAGCACTACAGATAAGAATGCGACTGTTTCTGGTTTCATCTTTGGATCTGTGAAGTACAAAATGGATTTCCTATTTATTTATTTTATTGCAATACCGGATCTTGATTCGCCACCAATCAAAAACGACAACGTTTTTTCAAGTATAGGGCAGCTGTTACAAATATTCTTGTCAAAAACTTTTGTTCTTGAATATTTTGAAAGTGGCTGGCGAATGCCCTATCCGTATCCAAGTGCAATAAATAACTGGTCTACGGTATTTTTTGGGAAGCGAAATCAAGAAATTAATTAATATACCAGTTTAACGCAATTTGTTTTCCAACGTCGTTCAGGCCTGGCCTTAGATGTTTTTTGGAAGCAAATGGATTGCGCCTTACGCAAAGGAAGACTAGACTCCGATTATTTAAAGGGGATTCAAAGCGAATTCATTTATAACATCAGTTATCAATTTGCTACTTAATGCGGTAAAATCTTTGAACCTTTTCAGACATAATTGATTTATTATTCCAGACCATTTTGATTACACTTCTCCATTGTTTCAATTGTCATAAACCCGGAACTTGCAGGTAAATTTTCCTAACCCTTTATTTTCTTTTAAATATCGAGTATTTATATTCAATTCTGATTAGATAAATTATGTTTTTACCTCAAAGGGTTATTCTCACACAAAATTACATTTCATATTTTTCGTTTGAATGTAGTTCATTTAGACACGTAGAAATTGATCGAATTTACAAGAAAATCGGCTACTCCTAAAATTGTTTTAATCTTAAAATAATAGTGCAAAAAATGCTCTTGGCTCCACCCTATTTGAATTTTCATAGTATACACGGATGCAGTTTATTTGTTTAAATGCCCGACTACGTCACGAATAAGTAATTCGTTAGCATGCACCATACCGCCATCTATCAAATTTATAACGCAATACCTTAGGAACAACCAATAAACAACGTTGTTGTTTGTCGTGCCAAAGCCAACGTTGTTACCGGCGCTGTCATCTCTCGAACAAAACTGATACCTCAGTACGTCAATCAAAAACTCCGCCCTCCCAAAAAAAATCTGAAATCTGTTTACGTTGAATGTTCAGTTGTAACTTGAGAGTCTGCCTAATTAACGGATCATTCTATCGTATCGATTGTAAGGAACCCCAAAGGGTTTCTTTTTTTTTTGATTAGAAAAGAAGCTTTTTAAATTTCGTGTCTGTATTCCTTTAAGTCGAAATTATTATCCGACCTAGCAAAATGTTAGATTTTGATTATTGGTGAGGGGGAAGAGAAACGTGGACTATATTAATAGGAGGAGTCCAATTAGTTGGAATAAAGTCTCCAGCCTCTATAGGCACTGCATCAGAAACAAACTTGTGGCGAGTATAACTTAGGGTGAGAGAAAGTTTGTTTTAAAATTTTTTTGGATAAATCCAATGGGAATTTCTTTAAATACTTTGTTGATTTTTCGTTCTTTGGTTAAACAGTAATTAGATAAATTACACCCGGCTGCAAGTCGCGTATAATTAGTACTTAAATCGAACTGTTCAGTGAAAGAGATATATTTTATAGTATGTTAGTACTCTAGTAGTATGTATAGTACTATAATAGTAGTATAGTATTATAATAGTATGTATAGTACTAGTTTAGTTTTTAGTAGTATGTATAGTACTATAATAGTATGTATAGTATTATAATAGTATGTATAGTACTATAATAGTATGTATAGTATTATAATAGTATGTATAGTACTAGTTTAGTTTTTAGTAGTATGTATAGTACTATAATAGTATATATAGTACTAGTTTAATTTTAAGTAGTATGTATAGTACTATGATAGTATATATAGTAATATTTAAAGTACTATAGTAGTAGGTAAAGTACTATAGTAGTAGGAAAAGTACTATAGTAGTATGTAAAGTACTATAGTAGTAGGTAAAGTACTATAGTAGTATGTAAAGTACTATAGTAGTAGGTAAAGTACTACAGTAGTATGTAAAGTACTATAGTAGTAGGTAAAGTACTATAGTAGTATGTAAAGTACTATAGTAGTAGGTAAAGTACTATAGTAGTAGGTAAAGTACTATAGTAGTATGTAAAGTACTATAGAAGTACATAGTATTTTAGATCTACTAAATTATTATTATAGTACATTTTTCAACAAATATCCAAGCATTTCAAAAGCGCAAGCTGGTAAAACAACCTAGTTCTTTCGATTCGATTAACAAATATTATGATTTCGATATAAAATCTTTTTTATCTAAGGAGATTGTAACTTATAATTCTCGGAGATAGTGTTGCTTTTTATAGTGAACCCAACCCAACATAACGGAATCTAACGTAACTTAATCAAACGAAAACCCAACAAAACGTCTCAGAACAGAGTCAGAAGCGCTTTTTCTTCCAACTTGATTGAGAAATTTTTAGACTTCTAATTAAAAAATGGTTTTTATTTAAGTAAAAATAGCGTTTATTCAGAGGTGGATTAGGGGAAGTTACGAAAGAGGCCGAATTTCTGGATGGGCAAATCATAGATAATAAACACCAGGATCAGAAGGTCGGGGCAGAGCTTGCCGCGCTTTGTACAAACTGGGTAGGTTCTACTTCCGGAAACCAGCGCATGCGTACAGCGTAGAATCATGGATAAATAATGCACGTGTTGAAAAACAAATTTCCCCCACGTGCATTCTTTAAAGTTTTTAGGCCTATCGGTTATCATCTTATAGTATCATATGAGCATATCTTGGCACTATGGCTTTAACCGACTATAAACTACTTACTAGAAACAAAAGAAGGATAGCCCTTAAAGGTCAGGGTTAATTTATACTTCTGTATTTTCAATAATTATTGAAAAACATCCTAAGCCTCGGTTTAGATTAAGGGCCACACGGGTGCCACGGGGCGGAGCGAAAAACGAGCAGGCATACCTCGTCTGCGCAGAAGCGGAAGTCAACTGCAGAAGTTTGGCGTGCGGTCCCCCCGCACAAGCGCGGCAAAGAGAGATACACTACGGAAGGCATACCTTCCGATCCTTGTGTTTATTATCTATGGGCAAATGCTTTATAAAAGCGATGGGGGAACTTAGAGCTACTCTTTATTTTTAAGCCCCCCCCCCCCAAAATGAGAGAGAATTCGCGAGGATAGCAGGGTAACGATATCGCCACCTAACGGATTGAAAATAGCGTCTGCTTTAGTGTATGATGTACAAGGCTTACTCAGTCAAGAGTCGTTTATATTTAGAAATGGAACAATCGACGGGAGGCGCGGACTTTCCCATTATTAAGAAGTTAATAGAACAATTAAAAAATTATCTCAGCTATTTTGTGACTTCCTCTGAAACTAGAGTAGCGTTGGTGGCCCAACTTTTAAGTTCCAACAAAGTTCAGCAATATTTTCAGTCTCTTTTAGACATGTTTGAAAAGTTGAAGGTACAGTGTAAGAGCCAAAGATTAAAATCAAGCATAATAGGATTAACAAGTTGGGAAAACCAAAATATTACCTCTCCGAGTCAAGACGACTACTTACAAACTTATTTACCAGATATGGAAATGTTTCTTAAGTTAAAATTTATGAAATATTAAAGCAGTATACAAAGCACGCCATTTAAATAGCTATAGTCCCATATAGCTATTTGTATTAATTCCTCCATGGTTTTTTCGCCAAGCTGAGAACTACGCGTTTTACGTCACGTTATCCAAAGAGCCGACTATTTTCTTTGAAGACCGCGCTAGCTCAGTGCTAAGCACCGTGACGTCAAAATTCAAAAACAGAATCCCGTTATGCAGAACACTGCTAACAGCACTGGGCTCTGCTGAACGCGGCCCAGATTTCCACCATAGATATTAAAATCTAAGCTTATTTATTTAAAAGTGTATTTAACTTTCGGCTCACTCTGAACCGTTAATGTCTCTGCATAACAGAAACGAAAAACAAACCCAAGCTTTTAGTTTTCGGTTCACTAGGCCTATTAACAAATAAAAGTTCATTTGACCAACATAGTAGCGTTGAACTTGTATTCACGTTAGAAAGGATTATGCTATAAACAGATGTAGTATACCTTAAGTAATATATAAACATCCATTTTAAATAATAATATTAAAAACATTCTTTGGAATATCAAAATGAAATAGAGCTTTAAAGCTACAAAAGTACTAAATGCATCATAATTACGAAAAATATTTCCACATATTCACTTTATATTAAGGATAAAGGGAATATTATGGTTCTGTAGTATTCCTTTACACATCAAAACAAAACGAACTTCTAACGCAGCGCACTACTGTAACAACGGACGGACACACACAAACAAAAACATAGACTGCTTTTTAACTCTTTCCGTATTAATTTTGAATTGAGAAACAAGATTATCTTAAATAATAAGATAAATATAATTAATATTTAATATTTTCTTCGTTAGTTATTCGCCTTATTGAACTTTACATCGTTTTAAAAAAGAACAATTAAACATTCTTGAGAGACTTGACTAATATTGGCGTTTGAAATGAAGCATACGCCGGTTGCTTCGCCTTAATCAAATAGGTAGTATATAAGGGTGTCGAACTACAGTTAAAAGCAAGAACAACCGCAATTGCGAAAACCTATCGTGGACAACCCACCCTAGGGAAGCTAGACGTTTCTCGTAACCCTAGCTGATCGCCGCGAATGTCTTAAACCCAACGATGACGATGGAGTAGAAGCCAGGTGTGCAGACTGGTGTCCATGTGGGATGGACAGAAACATAGACCAGAAGATGGTGGTGTTAGAAGCCAGTGTGTACAGACTGGTGTCCATGTGGGATGGACAATGACCAGAAGATGGTGGTGTTAGAAGCCAATAAGTACACACTGGTGTCCATGTGGGATGGACAATGACCAGAAGATGGTGGTGGTTAGAAGTGAGTATGTACAGACTGGTGTCCATGTGGGATGGACGAAGGCTATAAGTTGGTGGTGATTAGAAGCCAGTAAGTACAGACTGGTGTCCATGTGGGATGGACGAAGGCCATAAGTTGGTGGTGATTAGAAGCCAGTAAGTACAGACTGGTGTCCGTGTGAGATGGACAAAGACCAGAAGATGGTGGTGTGAGAACTCAAGTAGAGTAACCATTTCCGTGACTGTGAAAGCAGTTCGGAAATGGCGAACACGTTTGCTCCGATTTGGAAACTGCGAACGCGGTCACGTGGGTGTAACAACAGACACACAGACATACAGACACACACACACGATCGTTACAGAACCTCTCCGTGACATACGTCACTCGGAGAGGTAACAAGTTGGGAAAGCCAAAATATTACCTCTCCGAGTGGAGATGACTATCACTACCCCTTAAACAACCTAAATATATGCATCTATCGCTTTTTTTAATTCTTTGCAAGTGCAGGAATTCAATTTTAAAATAGTCAATTGTTCAAGCCTTTTCAATATCTCTCAATTGCTGGGGAAACTCTACTCTCTTGCTATACCTCAACCGTATTCTTAGTCTACCAGTATGATTTGTAACATTTGTCCATATCAAAGCTGAATCATACATCGCCACACAAAAAGCAAATGTCCCCAAAACATGGAAGCCACAACCCAATCACACATAAGCTAGGCTCGTACTTCTTCATCGCTTTCGATGATTTCACTAATATTAGCATTAACATTTTGTACATTATTGGGTTCCTTATTAATAGATATGCCTACGCCTACAGCACTTTCAATAGAACATTTATTTAATGCATTATCTTTGGTACGATCATGGCCAACTGGCCTCGTGGTAGGACCAACATTTTGCGTGCTAGAACCTGTTCCAGAAACAGCCTTTTTTTCCGCGGCTAACGCTCTTCTCCTTTCATTTTCTCGTTTCCTAAATTCAGGATCTGACCTTTTTGCCCTCATTCTTTCCCTTGCCTTTCGTTTTCTGATTTCCTCTTTACTTAAATTATTATCTTCCTCCATTTACTTATTAATCAGTTAAATACTCACAAAGGTTGGCAAAATCAATCTCCTTAAATACTCACACAGGTTGGCAAAATAAATCTCCTTCAGTAATACGTAAGGCTTAATTATATTATTTGCCGAACAAAATTAATCGAGCAAATTTAACACTTAACTTCTTCCTTCGAAATTCTATCAAAGAATGAATTAACTGTTTAAAAAAAGGTTTTTTTCGCGAAAAGGGCGCTATCATACCAACAGCAATTCCGTCATATTTAAAAAATATACATTGCCAACACTTTTTTCAAATAAAAAATGATAAAAGTGCGTAAAAAAGGTCTTTCACAAATAGGCCTAGGGGGCGTATAAACTAAACAGCAACAAGGCTCTACAGCTACACTAATCTTACACAAACAAGGAGTACTATAAACCCACTACTGGAAGCGGTATTTTTATTCAAACGTAAAACAATTTCGCTTAAGCTTAACATCTCTAGACATCGGTAAAAATGTCTCTATCACTCCTAGGTAACTGTATGCACAGGATTTTACGACATTATAACTCAAATTCATCTGATTATGTTTTAACAAGGTTAAATCTAACTGGGAGTAAGATGAAAGGAGTAGAAGCTTATCTGTCTTAGGAAATATGAAATTTTATCTTAACAGTTCGTTAAATCATAAGTTTATAACGAAAAAACGCGGAAGGGGAAAACGAGCAAACAACAGCGATTTTTGGGGATAGAAGGTTAAGAGCGCCATCTGTCGTCCGTGCCAAAGTTGAACTTCCACTCGAAACGCAATGAGAAAGTGGATAAAATAATGCCATCAGCTATTTAACTGCGTCGATATATTTAACGACTTGACCCATGACATGCCCATAACACTGGCTTCTATGAATCCTATATATTCTTGGATGCTAGGAAACTTGGTAGACGTAACAGTCTGTACCAAGTACCCAAGCATCCTTCAATAAACGCCTGGCAACATTGTGGTACGCATGGTACAACTAAAAAATAGGATGTGTATCTATCTTTCCAGTCACTCCAAGTCGTTAAGCCCTCATTACAGAGGATTTGAAACACTATCGTAATTCCAAGTGTCTCGAATCTCTACGTTCCTGTCCATTATGAACAGTGCTGAGAGAATGATACATCAGAAAGAGCCATTCAAATCGAATTGCCGAAAATATTATCCATATTTTCATTTCATATAACAAAGAAAATAAATTATTATGGATACAGGAGGCAATGTAGGAAATATAACGCAATGCACGGGCCTTGATAGATAGAGGAGGCAATGTAGGAAACATAACGCAATGCACGGGCCTTGATAGATATAGGAGGCAATGATTTAACGACTTCGGTACTTGGGTTTATCTTTAATATTTAAATAAATATAATTATTTTTAATTATTTTAATCGCCAGTAAATAACTTTAAAAATAGTTAAATCGTTTAAAATAAAGTTGTTCATAATATCTTTCGAAACTTTGCTAATATTGACGTTTAAAGTGAAGGGTACCCTTCTTGCCCGCTTTCTTCAAATTTTGGGGTATATATACGTTTCGATTCCATTATAATAATAGATAAAAACGCATTCGCGTGAACCTTTGGTGGAAGCCCTGCCATTGGGAGGCTAGACGTTTCTCGTAACCCTAGCTGATCGCCGCGTATATCTTAAAACCAAACAATAGATAAAAACGCATTCGCGTGAACCGATGGTGGAAGCCCTGCCATTGGGAGGCTAGACGTTTCTCGTAACCCTAGCCGCTCGCCGCGTATATCTTGAAACCAAACGATGACGGTGGAAAAGAAGCCAGAATGTACTGAACGGCGTCCATGTGGAATGGACAAAAGACCTGAAGATGGTGGTGCATTGAAGCTGGTGTCAATGTGGAATTGACGAAGAACAGAAGATGGTGGTGCATAGAAGCTGGTGTCAATGTGGAATTGACGAAGAACAGAAGATGGTGGTGCTAGGAAGCCAGCAAGTACAGACTAGTGTCCATGTGGGATGGACAAAGAACAGATGATGGTGGTGCATTGAAGCTGGAGTCAAGGTGAAATTGACGAAGAACAGAAGTTGGTGGTGCTTGGAAGCAAGCACGTACAGACTAGTGTCCATGTGGGATGGACAAAGACTGGCAGATTGTGGTCCTTAGAAGCCAGTTAGTAAAGACTGGTGTTGGTAGATGAATGACCAAATTTCCGTGAACCGCGAACGCGTTCCGGAAATCGGGTATTTGTTTGCTCCGATTTGTAAACTGCGAACGCGGTCACGTGGGGTCTGACAGACAGACAGACACACACACAGACACACAGACAGACAGACAGACACGGCCGGTGTAATACCTCTCACGTGACATACGTCACTCGGAGAGGTAAAAATGGTAAAGCAAGGCAAAAAGATCTAAACGACGGACTAGAAGAATTTGAAGGAGAAGGAGTTAAAGAAGATCAGCCTAATGTGGTCAGAACAAACAAATGTATGGCTAAGTTAACTGTGAAGTTTTTCGAGGAAGCGAAGAATTTGAAAATAGGGCGGCAAAGGCTTAGCTATGTTTTCCGATTTTTCGTTACTTTTTGTCGGTTTTTTATCTATGTTACAACCTACTGACTTATTTCTCATGTTTTGTTTGACCATTAAATAAAAATTACATTGAGTTGATGCTTCTTCATAACTTTTAGAGCTGTTAATACTCATAATAGGTCGCGAAGAGTTTTCAAGCTCGACTTCGGAGGCCATTTTCTCAATTTCCCGTGTTACTTCTTTTAACATCCACCAGGTAGAGACCTTAATCTTACTCCGTTGATAGAGGGGAGAAATTTTAACCCACCCAGCCGGTCCTCTTCCTCTCTCTCGTAAATAAAATGCCCCCACAGTGAGCCCTATGGCTCGTTCATAACTTCCCTTAATCCACCTCTGGTTTATTTCTCAGGGATAGAGCAGGTTTCTATTAGTGAACGAGTTTTTGGAATCGGTTCCGCTGTTCCATACAGATATACAGATGCATAGATATAGACAGGCTTTTCATTTAATTTGGGTTCAAATTGTTGAATAGGTACAACTTATTTTTTTTCGTTCATTCGCAGGATTGAAAGATGCGGCTTTTAATGGCGTTTACGTTGATGTTAGCCACCGTGTTACTAGTGATTGAACATTCATCAGTTGATGCAGACTGTTGCAATTCTTGCTATAAAGGTCAATGCAACGATTGTATTAGAGGCACTCCCTGTTGCGGTTACGGGCGTTGCAACATTTTTTGCTGCAATTGCGATGGTGGTTGTCGAACAGGAGTTGGATGTTTTTACTGCGATTGTCCTAAACCTCCTCCACCGATTTACGCAAACGCTAACACGAAACAAAAATACGAATACAAAATCGCAGGTAATATTGTTAGAAAAGAATATAACCACAAATTTAAATGCCTTATGCCACAATTGACTATTTACAGTTACGTTTTAGAGTCCTCTGATGTGAACATTCCAAAAATTGGAAAATAATGTTGATTTTTAGTAATTTTTGGGCTATTTTTATTTGCATTAGATAATGGTAACCTTGGAATTGGGACTAAGGTTTCGCGTCCATGTATAGAATTTCCTATCTTTGAATAATAGTGCCATCTAATGTGTGGCTATGTTACCTTATACATAGCCACACATTAGATATGTTACCTTATACAGTACACAAGATACTATCAAGAAGCGATATCTAGTTTACTAGGGAGAAGGTATAAATTTGCCACATTTCTAGCTTTTTCTCCAGTCCAAACGTAGGTCCGGAGTTAATCCCCGCCTCTAAATTACAGCCAGCATCTCATTGGTTCTTGAAAACTTACGTTAGCGCGACGCGAATGACGAAAATTACTGGTATTTTCCGACTGAGGAAAGACGAAATAGCCCTGCCTCCTTTTACGTCCCCGCTTGTATTTTGAAAGGGGGACTGGGACTATGGCGCGCGAAAACTTAGCCTTCTTATACCTTCTCCCTAGAAAACTAGATGTCTCTTCTTGATACTACATAGTAATAAGAAAAGTCCAGAGGGTTTTAAGTATTCGTAAATAACTACTAATGGGCTCAAACCGCCCGTGACGTTCAGTTTTTCATTATTACTCAAAAGAGCGTAAAAAAATAATGAATTTTTCAATTGGAACCATGTATCCCTCTCCAATATCAAAGGCGTTTTATACCAGTACTCCACATGTCATACTTCCCTGTGAAGCGGATTACGTATAATTTCATATATTTCACTGGTACCACCTAGCGGTTTTTCACTGCATGCTTAACGGCTCAAACCTTCTTCAGATACCTAGTTCAGTTATTAATTTATTTAATATACTCTTCCGACTAAAAAAGAAAAATTCTAGAACGGTAATTTCCTTTAAACATAAATAGTAAGAAATCTCAGCCGACGCAGCGAGGATGTAAGAGAAATTAAACAGGTTTTAAGTGATGAATGCCAAATAGATCTCTCTGAGATACTTTTCCACAAGCCTAAATGCAGAGAGGAAAACCTTAACTAACGGGGGTGGGGTTTCAAAATACATCCTGATATTTGTTAATTTAAAATGTCTATTTTACCGCAGCGGCGGAAGCGATACAACGTAAAGAATCGAAGAAAGTTTCTAAAGCTCACGTTCAAAGCATTCTGGCGTCGGCTGACAGTGACAAGGATAACCGTTTGACTCTGCAAGAAGTCCAAGTTTGGGTCACCCAGAACAAGCCCGTATCGTATAGTCAACCTCACTACGTCCAGGCTGAATTTGCCAAAATGGACATTAACGGCGATGGATTCATCACCGCCGAAGAAATTGATCCTTGATTTAATAATTTTTATCTTATCTTAATTGTTCTACTTGTACATTTCACTTAATAAATTACGAAAGTTTACCACGTTCATATTTTTCCATAAGGGTAAAATTAGAAAACTCAGTTTCATGACTCGAAATTATTAGAAGTGAAAAATGAAAATGATATTGAAGTATTTTTTAACCTCTCCGAGTGACGTATGTAGACTTGATATGCTTATGATTATATTTGTCTACACTTTCTTGTGTCCGTTAGGAAGACGTTAACGGTTTAGAATGAGCCTAAAGTGGAATATCCATTAAAATAGGCCTTTCCGAAAAAGTTTCTGAGCCCGGGGCATCTTGTTTAAAAGGTCCCACGCACGCGCATATCAAGAGGATAAACGTCACTGATACGACAGCAAGCGCCATCTGGTGCTGGATTATTGGGATATAGTTAGGCTTAACGGCTTTTTTAACTGTTATAAATAGATAATATTTACTCTTTATTTTACGAAATTAAGTACAAATAATAACTAATGAAAACTGGAAACTCGAAAGTACAAAAATACGACTATGTCGTTAAATCTTAGACAGAAAGCGGCCTTTATAAGTACTGCGCGAGTACATTTGGTTTGATTGGCTGCTGCTAGCACTGAACTGCTGGCGAACCTTTTACCCAGGATTCCTTTGGTTTTTTTTTTTTGGAAGGCCTATTAATAGTTCTATAGATTATTTAATAGAATCTATTGTCTTAATAATTTTATCTTCTCGTGAATACTACACATGAAGAAACGCACCGACATTATAATTGCTCTTTGTTTTAATTTCACAGTGATCATTTCATTTAAGTCAGTTAATGCTAATTTGTTACAGTTTTAGGCCCAAATTCAGTTAAACCACTACCATGTTTTGAAAATCGTCTCTAATAACTTTTCTTCTGTGTGAATCCTCATTTCTTTACTCGTAAACACTTTTTTCATAAAAATTCAATGTACAAATAATATTTCGAACAGTTTTTATTTTGTTATTTGTAACTGCATTTTATATTACATAGTTTTTAGGAAATATATTTTAATCAGTTAAACATTCGATTACACTTTGGCAATTGACAATTTTGTGAAATTCTGTGGACAATATTTGAAATTCGTTTAGTCTTTGAATTTTAAATAAAAATGCTGTGTTTGATCTACCAGGGATAGATTTAATTTTAGAAGTAGGAATGGAGAACGGTTAGCATTTACGTCAGTCCGACTCATAGCCCAGTATAGAGCCCTTCATTCCAACACGTAACGAAGAGTTCAAATTATCTTATTGGCTCACTTAAACTACGTTTTTATGACGTTGCTGATGGGTACGGCGAAAAAAACGTAATTCATTTTTACCTCTGTCACTATGACCCGCCTCTTCTTTCATACCCCTCCGTTCCGTGGAAGGGGTCCGGGACTTTGACGCGCGCCCAGATTACTCTGTTCTCCATTCCTACTTCTGAAATTAAATCTATCCCTGTTAACACAAAGCCTGTCGCGTTTTAACGGTATGGTCTCTTTACAATGTCTAGAGGGGTGGTGGCTAGCCCATATGCCATGACGGCACCCTATACTAACTATTACCGTTAACTTCAGTATTCCATTCACTCACGAATCTTATTTAATGTGTTTAAGTAAATACAAATATTTGGTTTGTAGTATATAATTGCAGCTTACATATTTACTTGATAAAGAAAAAAATTCCACATTTTATATGATATTTATATTTGAGAATAATATAGTATATGTGGTATATTTAAAATATCTATATTTATTTCAGAAAGCCTACCACTCAAGCAAGAGACTCCAGGGAATCTTATAATAGTATACAAATAAGAGATGCGAGGAAATCTTACAATAGCATCCAAATACGACACTCCAGGGAGTCTTACTACAGTGTCCGAAGTAGAGACTAGAGGGAATCTTGCTATAGTGTCCAAATGAAAGACTCTATGAAATCTTACATTAGTGTCCAAATGAAAGACTCTATGAAATCTTACATTAGTGTCCAAAAAAAAGACTGCAGGAAATCTTACATTAGCATTCAAATACGGCACTCCTGGAAGTCTTACTATAGTGTCCGAAAATGTGACTCGGGGAGTCTTACTATAATGTCCAAATAAGGGACTCGAGGGAATCTTACTAAAGTGTCCAAAAAGAGACTCGAGGGAGTATTACTCTAGTATCAAAATATGAACACCCGATGGAAACTTACAATAGTATCCAAAATAGAGATTCGAAAGAATCTTACTATAGTGTCCAAAAAAGAGACTTAATGGAATGTCCAATTAAGAGACTCGAAGGGTACTGCTACAAGTCTTGTAAATTTAGAAATCCAAACTCAAATAAGTCTCGTTTTTGGACTGCCGGTGTACCTAGTGGGGACTTATTACGGTACTTAATTAAGTCTTGAAATTCGAACCGCGATTTTGGCAAGGGTTAGCTCTGTTAAGGGCAGGGCTTTTGAAGATTACACGAAATCAAAGATAACAGCTGCGTGCACCGATTGGCTGGTCCCTCGATTGAACCCTAGCCCTATCTAATAATTTTTACTGTCTTGAGCTCTAGTCTCATATAAATATTTTAACATTGATTGATACTTTATTTAACTTTATACATTTCAAGCCTTTTAAAAGAATGGACCATTTCGAAATTCCCTTATAGAAAAGCCAACACACCATTTTGGTATCCTACTTCGCGCCAAGAATCAACGTAAGACGGAGCCCGAGTTCACTACACGTGGGAGGCTAACAGACTCGCACTGCCTCTTATTGTTATTGTTGAAGGGGGTGGCGCGTCGCCGCGCCGAGCACCGATACCAAGGGTATATTGTGCGCCCCGAGCTTGTTAGACTACGAAGAGTCCTGTCGCCTCGATGAATCGGAGAATCCGGTTGGCCGAGACAGTAGAGAACTGGTGAGGTTCCATAGTATGCATGTCGAAATGCTCGAACCTCATGGCCGCGAGGTAGTCGCAGCTACAGAGGATATGGGAGGAGGTTTCCTCTACCTCCTGGCAGAACCTACAGAGTGGGTCATCAACGATGCCCAATAAGTGCAGGTGTCTATTCAGCCGGCAGTGTCCAGTGAGGAGACTGGTGACCAGCCTAATTTTGTTTTTAGTGAGGGCAAGCAGTTCCTTTGCCCTAGTGATAGAAGGACCCGGGACAAACTCCTTGGCCTGTCTCTGTCCATCCATGTCAAGCCAGAGCTGCAGTTGAAGTGCAGACATCCGGCAGTGAATCCTATGGCGAATGATGCCATGGGGGATGGGAACCGCAGGCTCTGGTCCGAAGAACTTCGCCTCAACCCCCCTTTTGGCATACATATCAGCCCTCTCATTGCCCAGGTATCCGCAGTGCCCTGGCACCCACAGCAATTGAACCTTGTTGCGGGCAGCCAAAGAACCCAGCAGATCCAGACAGCTGAGCACCAGTCTGGAATCGACAAGGCACTGATTTAGCGCCTTGAGGGCGGCCTGACTATCCGAATAGATCTGAATCGTCCGTCCGCAATAGTTTTTCTTGTTGCAGAAATCCGCGCATAAACAAATGGCAATGATTTCCGCCTGGAAAACGCTGGCATAGTTGCCAAGGCTCTCGTAAAAACCAAACTTCTTGGTCAAGCAGTAGACCCCGGCTCCAACTCCAGAGTCCGTCTTGGAGCCGTCCGTGAACCAGACGGACTCCCCCCCAGTCCCGAGGACTGGGGTTGTCTCCCAATCAGCGCGACTGGGAAAGTGCACGCTGAAGGGCTTGTCGAAGTGGTATGATATAACAGACTTATCTGAGACCATCACGAGTGATGGCTCAGTACTGCTGTACTCACTGAAAAGCTTGGTGTGACTGAAGTCCCAATGCTTGGGCTTCCACCAGCCGAGGTTGTTGAGCCTACAGGCTCCCATAATAGCTTCCTCCTCAATAAAAAGGTGAAGAGGAAGCATATTGAGAAGGATTTCCAGAGAAGCTGTGGGGGCTGTCCTCATGGACCCCGTGATACCGATGCACGCCAGCCTTTGAAGCTTGCGTAGTTCATCTTGGGCTGTTTTAAGGCGAACCCTGGGCCACCCCCTTACAAAAATCTTCTTAAGAGTTCTAAAGGAATTTCTTTGGAACACTACGGAGCCCTTGGGATCATTTTCTAAAGGAACTATTTCCAAAGACGTCCTTGGAATTTCCTAAAGGATTCTTGAGATAAATTTCCAAAGAATGTCTTGGGGTTATTTTCTAAAGAAATTCTTTAGGTATTCTAGAGATAAATTTCCAAAGAATGTCTTGGGACTATTTTCTAAAGAAATTCTTTAGGAATTCTAAAGATAAATTTCCTAAGAAGGTCTAGGGATTATTTTCTAAAGAAATTCTTTAGGAATTCTAGAGATAAATTTCCTAAGAAGGTCTAGGGATTATTTTCTAAAGAAATTCTTTAGGAATTCTAGAGATAAATTTCCAAAGAATGTCTTGGGACTATTTTCTAAAGAAGTTCTTTAGGAATTCTAAAGATAAATTTCCTAAGAAGGTCTAGGGATTATTTTCTAAAGAAATTCTTTAGGAATTCTTGAGATAAATTTCCAAAGAATGTCTTGGGGTTATTTTCTAAAGAAATTCTTTAGGTATTCTAGAGATAAATTTCCAAAGAATGTCTTGGGACTATTTTCTAAAGAAATTCTTTAGGAATTCTAAAGATAAATTTCCTAAGAAGGTCTAGGGATTATTTTCTAAAGAAATTCTTTAGGAATTCTAGAGATAAATTTCCTAAGAAGGTCTAGGGATTATTTTCTAAAGAAATTCTTTAGGAATTCTAAAGATAAATTTCCTAAGAATGTCTTGGGATTAATTTCTAAAGAAATTCTTTAGGAATTCTAGACATAAATTTCCAAAGAATGTCTTGGGATTCTTTTCTAAAGACATTCTTTAGGAATTCTAGAGATAAATTTCCAAAGAATTTCTAGGGATTATTTTCTAAAGAAATTCTTTAGGAATTCTAGGGATAAATTTCCAAAGAATGTCTAGGGTTTGTTTCCCAAAGAAGTTCTTTAGAATTCTTGAGATCAATTTCCAAAGAAGGTTTAAGGTTTATTTTCCAAAGTAAGGAATTCTTGAGATAAATTTCCAAAGAAAGTCCATGGTTTATTTCCAAAAGAAATTCGTTAGGAATTATTGAGATAAATATCCAATGAAGCTCTAGTGTTGGTTTTCCAAAGAAGATCTAGGGTTTATCTTCCAACGAAATTCGTTTGGAATTCAAGAGATTAATTTCCAAAGAAGGTTTATTTTCCAACGAAATTAGTTAAGAATTTTAGAGATGAATTTCAAAGGGCCAGATATATTGCAATTATTCTTTACATATAATTATCTCAAAATATTTTTACCCAAATTGTTTAGCTAAAGTTTTCCTAGATAGATATTAACTTGATGGTTAAAAAAATTAAAAACGTTTCACGAAGGCTTGTCCCGTAGCTAAGGCTCAGCAAGCGCTGAAATGGAATGTTATATTTACCTATTTTTTTATTTTTATTTTTTTTTTTGCCTTCAATAATCCGTGAGGTGTTTATGTAAAGGATAAAATAGATTAAAAGTAAAATAAGAGTAATTAAAATCGTTATGTTCAGATTTACAGGGAATCTAAGCTGTCAGTCGGAGTTTTTGCTTAATTCTCTTATGGCATGTTTAATCTTTATTTCGAGCGTAATTAGAGTCCAAAATAAATATTTTTTAAAAAAATTGTAGAGGAAATTAGGTTAAACGCGTTTCTGATACTCGAAAAACTCTCAGTGAATATACATTATTAAATTTAACAACGACGTCTGTATCTACTGCTTGCCTCTAAAACCCACTTAGTACCCCATACAATTGCACAAGGTTTAAAACTTTCTGCCGTTTACGGATGTTTTTAAATCGATTAAATGTCTGACTTTAGAGGCAATTTCACACTGCATGCGAGAACTTCCCTCTCTATAAGGGGTGTAGTTCAGCATATAAGAACTACACTTCCTGTATTGGGATATGGTTCTGCATGTAAGAACTATCCTCGTTTCAAGTGGCTAAATTAATTTACCCACTTCTCTATATATTTCTCATGAAAATTCGAAAGATATTTCCCCAGAAAATTCCAAAGATATTTTCCAAGAAAATTTCAAAGATGTTTCCCAAGAAACTACCGTGGACATTTCCTAAGTAAATTCCAAAGATATTTCCAAAGATATTTCCCAAGAACATTCCAAAGATATTTCCCAAGAAAATTCCAAAGATATTTCCCAAGAAAATTCCAAAGATATTTCCCAAGAAAATTCCAAAGATATTTCCCAAGAAAATTCCAAAGATATTTCCCAAGAAAATTCCAAAGATATTTCCCAAGAAAATTCCAAAGATATTTCCCAAGAAAATTCCAAAGATATTTCCCAAGAAAATTCCAAAGATATTTCCCAAGAAAATTCCAAAGATATTTCCCAAGAAAATTCCAAAGATATTTCCCAAGAAAATTCCAAAGATATTTCCCAAGAAAATTCCAAAGATATTTCCGAAGCAATTTCTAAAGAAAAAGAGGCCAATATTCCCCAATCTCCTAAAGAACGCCTTAAGGATTTCCAAAGAAATTTCCCAAGGAATTTTCTTAAGAGTTCTTAAGAAGATTTTTGTAAGGGCCAGACAAGAGCTCCATAGGAGACCACTGGCCTGATGATCCTGGTATAGATCCAGTTTACAGCGCTAGGGCTTAAGCCCCAGGACTTGCTGACTGAACTTCTTAAACGCCAAAATAAAATTTTGGCCTTCTTGATACTCAGATCAAGGTGGGTCTTCCAAGTAAGCTTGGCATCGAAAGTCACGCCAAGGTATTTGACCTCGGAGGACTTCTTTAAAACCTGTCCAAAGAAGGAAATATCGTTGAATAGGTCATTAGTCCTTTTCCGAGTAAACGGTATAAGGACAGTCTTGTTGGGATTGACGGTTAGGTTAACACCCCCACACCAATCCTCAACATCATGCAAGACAGACTTCATCAGTGTAGCGATAGTTGTAGGGAACCTCCCTGTAACAATCACTGCGATGTCATCCGCATAGCCAAAACAGTGACATCCCCTCTCCCCGAGTCGACCCAGCAGCTCATCCACCACCAGGCACCAAAGAAGAGGGGAAAGAACCCCTCCCTGAGGACAGCCACGGTCGGTGGAGATCTCCAAGGTTTCCCCGAGAAGAGACGCCGTCACCCTGCGATACGTGAGCATGGATTTTATCCAACAACACAAAGTGTCGTCATTACCAAACCGCTCCGCAGCGCGAAGGATGACTTCACTAGAGACCCTATCAAAGGCACCCTCAATATCAAGGAAGATAGCCAAAGACATCTCCTTGAACTCGATGGCCCTGTCAAGGCAGTTCAAAATGCCATGAAGCGCCGTCTCTGTGGACTTGCCTTTCTGATAGGCAAACTGAAAAGTGGACAGGGGAGTGTGGGAAAGAACACCATCCCGCAGATACCTGTCCACCAATTTCTCTAAAGTCTTTAGGAAGAAAGAGGTAAGACAGATAGGTCTAAATGCCTTAGCCTCAAGATAGCTCGACTTCCCAGGTTTGGGAATAAAGATAACCTTCGAGCGCTTCCAGACATCTGGAATATGCGCCAGAGCAATGCAGGCTCTAAATATCCTGCACAGATGAGGGCCAATGGCGTCTATGCCTTCCTGGAGGAGGGCGGGAAAGACGCCATCTGGGCCAGGGGACTTGTAGGGCTGAAACGAGTTTACAGCCCACTGAAGTCTAGAGTATGTAACTACCTTATTGGCGATGCCCCAGTCCGCCCTGTGCGCTCTCCGAAAGTGCACGGGGGGAGCGCCGGCGCCTGTGAGGTCATAGGCCTTGGAGTCCGGGAAGTGTACCTTAAGCATATGCTTAAGGGTATCAGTCCCTGACTTGGTAAACTCACCATCTGCCACCTTGATGGTGCTGAGCTGGTGAGTGTTATCATGAGCCAGGATCTTCATGATTTTGGCAGTAGCGGGGGCATCAGAGATGCTACCGCAAAAGTCCCTCCAGGAGTTCCTCTTGGCCTCCCGGATGGCTTTATTATACTTATTGAGGGTCTGTCTATAGATAGTCCAGTCCCCAGTCCTCTTAGCCCTATTAAAGAGTTTCCGAGTGAGCTTGCGAAGCTTGCCAAGTTCCGTATTCCACCAAGGAACGAGCCTTGGCCGGCTGGCAAGCTTCGCTGGACAGTTGTGGTGGTAGGAATCGATAATGGCTTGTTGCATGAGATCAACTGCCGAATCAAATTCCAGCACCGAGGAAAGCTTTGGAGCATTACCTCTGAGAAGGAGGCGAAGTTCCTCCCTGTAGCCGGACCAGTCGGTCCGACGGGGGTTACGCAGTTCCGTCTTAACCGAAGTTGACTTGACTGCAACCGAGAAGCAGATGTGCCTATGGTCCGAAAGAGACGGTTCATTAGACACATGCCAGTTAAAAACCGACAGACTGATATTGTCTGTGGCCAGGGTGACATCAATGACCTCCTTTCTGTTAGAAGTAACAAAGGTTGGCTCATTGTGCCTGTTGAGAATATGCAGGTTCGTACCGACCAGATATTCAAGCAGTTCATCACCACGTCTGTTGCAGTCACTGCTGCCCCACGTGACATGGTGGGCATTGGCATCACAGCCCAAAATGAGCCTGTCCCCCTGCCTCTCACAGCGGTCGACAAGAGCGACAACCTCCTGTGGTGGAGGGGAACTCGTGGCATCATGGGGAAAGTAAGCGGACGCCATGGTAAGGCCAGTTGCCTCTCCAAAAGAGGAGGGCATTACCTTAATCACAGCAGTATCCCTAGTGAGGTAGTTCGGAAGCGGAAGAATATCAAGACCCTTCCTGGTCCGAACACACGCCCTGGGGTTGGGCGTCTTGTAGAATACCCCATACACCCTTTCGACGGGCAAAGGGGTTAGGCAACCCTTAGTCTCAGGAGATACAAGGGGGTTGATCCAGTGCCTTGTTTGCGCACTCTCAGATCCAAAACGCCTACAGCGCAGGCGCTAAAAAGCGAGATGGAAGGAAGAGTTTTACCCCCGCGCCTTTCCCTCTTAGACTCGTCGAAAGGGTGTATTGGAGACCTTGAACCTGTGTATTTTCTATTTTCTGTATCTAATTTCGATTGTCTACCATTGGGTCGAATCCCATTGGATCGAATGTCTCGTTCGACCGAATCCCATTAGACCGAATACCGCAATTTGGGCGGTTTTCCAATCATGAATTTTCCTTTCAATCCTATTTTTCTATTGATTTTCCTATTAAACTTCTTGTTATTGCAGAAAATACTAAACCAAACGTATCCTAATATAACAGTAATGTTTTGGAAAAGGCATATTTTTGGAGAAGTCAATGAAGCTAAATTTCAATATTTTGGAAAAGGCGTAACATTGTTAAATGATTTATAAATTATTACTAACCTAATTTAACCAAACCTAACCTAACATAGAAGTAATGTTTTGGAAAAGGCATATTATTTGAGAAGTCAATGAAGCTAAACATCAATATTTTGGAAAAGGCGTAACATTGTTAAATGAATTATAAAATATTACTAACTTAACCTAACCTAACCAAACCAAAAAAAACCTAACCTAACATAACAGTAATGTTTTGGAAAAGGCATATTATTTGAGAAGTCAATGAAGCTAAATTTCAATATTTTGGAAAAGGCGTAACATTGTTAAATGATTTATAAAATATTACTAACCTAACCAAACCTAACCTAACCTAACCAAACCTAACCAAACCAAACCTAACCTAACCTAACCTAACCAAACCAAACCTAACCTAACCTAACCAAACCAAACCAAACCAAACCAAACCAAACCAAACCTAACCTAACCTAACCTAACCTAACCTAACCTAACCTAACCTAACCTAACCTAACCTAACCAAACCTAACCTAACCTAACCTAACCTAACCTAACCTAACCAAACCTAACCTAACCTAATCAAACCTAACCAAACCTAACCAAACCTAACCTAACCTAACCTAACCTAACCTAACCTAACCTGACCAAACCTAACCTGACCTAACCAAACCTAACCAAACCAAACCTAACCAAACCTAATCAAACCTAACCTAACCTAACCTAACCTGACCAAACCTAACCTAACCTAACCTAAAAATAAAATTGATTTTCTTATTAAACTTCTTGATACTGCAGCAAATAATATGTGTTCACCAATAACATTCTTCAATAAATTTCAGAAAATAACTTCCCTTTTTGGAAATTGTCTAACCCTAACCTAACCATACCTAACGTAATCTAACCTTACCATTAAGAGATCTCCCTCCCAAGTACTGACGGCGCTCGATGCTGCTTAACTTCTTCGATCATCCAAATCACTTCATCCATTGCGCTACTGGAGCCCGGCAACTCAAGGAAAACGCTATGATTTTATATGTGTAAACCCATCCCATTCAGTCGAAAGCTCTTCCATTTAAATATTCCCATTCAGTAGAAAATCGCTCTTCGGGCTATAAATTGTTTTAAATTTGGCTACAATTTTAGAAATTTGAATTCGATCCAACGGGATTCTATCCAATAGGATATTACCCTAATTTCCGAAATGGTCTATTGTCGATCTGCTTTATACTACCCTAGGCGTACTAAACCTTACCTCAATACTTTTAGATTCTCCCTCTTAGAGTCTTCCTGCGTTAACTAACCATAACTTTACTAAAACAGCATCATCCACGGGGAGGTTCAAACTAGAAAATGAAATGTCTAAAAATACTGATACTATAACTGTAACCAAACGCAGGGCTTTAAATGGTTGCAATGCTAAATTTCGTTTTAAACCCCACTATAGTCAGTGGATCGTTATTTTCTACCTAACTTTAGAGATTTTATTTATATGGGGACTTAAAATAACTCCCTGGAATTTAAGTAGGCGCCCGCTTTCACTAATGCATGCGTCGTAGCTTTGCAAAGTTGTCGATCGAAACTATTCCACCATTTCTCCTTCCTAATGAAGTGTTTAGTGTTTCGATTTGTACGATGTACGAGAGGCGGCTATCTTCCTCTAGGTGGTGTTGTACATCTGATTTGAAATTCGTGAATTCGTTCCTTTTTCATCCACCAGGTAACCAACCCGGCGTTGTTCAAGATATTTAAGAGACTCGAAAGTTCGAAACGTTTATACTTTCCATGCTTTTGGGCCCACAAACTTACATTTAGTATAGCTTTCAAATTCTATAAAACTATGCTTAATTAGGGATTGATAATAAAGCTAAAACGTTATGGGTCTAGAATAAGACCGGTCCACTCTTACGAAGTATCTGCATTGTGTTATTTTTATTTACAATGTTTTTTTACACATTTAAAATTCAATAAAACCATACTTTATATGGGTCTATTCATGAAGCTAAAATGTTACGAGCCTAGAATAGGACTTTTTTTACTGGCATGTCCGAATCTTGAAGACTTGTTGCAATTTAAGGGAATCCACTTTATTTATTAGAAGGGTGTAACTGAAAGGTCTGTCAGAAATTAAGGGGGGTGTTCTTTGGGCTATATCGAGTCGAACATGTTCTTTGACATTTTAGAATCCAGGTCACAGTTTTCCAGTTATGTTATTTGACTGTTTTGGGGATGACCCCTTAATTAAACTAGCATTGTATTTCAGTTTCTTAACTAAATTTAAGGGTCATCCGTAAAACACTAAAATCATATCTTGATAACGTCAGTCCGGACGGAAAAATTCCATAGAATATTTTTGATTCGAAATCGTCCAACGCCCCCTTAATTTCTGACACACCTTTAAAAAAGCACCCTGTATTCGTGCAATTCTCTAAATTCAAACAAATTTGTTCAGATTTATCAAGGCTTCATGGTATTTTTCAAGGACTCGTAATAATGGAATTCATTTAAAATTATAAAATAATCTCAAAAATTTATAAGGTATGCTTATGAAAAAAGTACACCAAATTCGCGAGTAGGAATGCTCTAGAAAAGGTTTATGAAACAAATCCCAAACCATGATCACAACGCCTTTGTTCTATGCATCATAAGTTCATAAGATATGTTCCATAAGTGTGTCACTGGTTACTGAGAGCTTGTCATGAAGTGACGTAGGTGAAACATAGATACTCATAAAGTGACTCCTGGTGAGGGGCTGTCAATGACTTAGTACAGACTAAATAGGATGATGGACTGTACAATCGAGTGTACTCAATTCTTGCATCGCTCTTGAACTAATTCGCAGTAAGTCCTACGAAATAAAGGTAGGGTCAAACTTATGGATCATATCTTATAAACTTATGATATCTATTCTTCGCTTACAGTAGAGCTCGGCATTATCTATCCGGCCATTATCCACGTTATTTTATCTTTTTCCATACTCGAAAATTATCCACAGAACTTACATGTTAAATCGTATTATAATCCACAACTTTGTTTATAAATAATCCGTTATCCACCAATTTGTGGATAATGGATAGAAAATGCCGACCTCTATCTATTAGTGACAAAAATCAGTGTGCTAAAGATATGGTGAAATCATGCATTTGCCTTAAGCGATTTTATCGTTTAAAATGTAAATTTAGAGGGTGTACCTGGTATCAGCAGTTCCCATAAGAGCAGTTTCCCGAAATAGCAACAACGATTCCCAATAAACAGCGACGTGTCATACTTATGGAACATATCTTATAAACCTATGGTAGTAGGAAAGCTCCCGAGAAGGTTTATGAAAAAAAAATCCCAAACCATCACAACGCCTTTGTTCTATATATTTTAAGGTTGTTTCCCTGTTTTTGAAAGTTCTAAATAAACCGTACACTCATCGTATAATACATACAGCATCCACGTGTTTAGTTAAAACCCACCTCTCTCAGCAGTTGTACGCGGTGACGCTATCATATCAACCCCCCTACCTTATTATCCCCTATTGGATCAGGTTTTATTAAACTCGATATTTTCGTAGAGCTGTCGCCGGGGAAAACACGAACCAGCTGAGAAGCTGAAGCTATCAATGCAAACGTTGCGGCGCGAGCGAAAGGATCGTTTTCCGTCGCTTTTCCGTTCTAATACCTTTTTCGTAAGTATTTAGTGGCGCGTGACAAATTTAGGGACAAAATCTACAACAAACTCCCTTATTTCCGAAATTTGTTATTGGGGCTTTATTAATAGACTACGTAACGTTTTACCTTCCGTGTCGGCAAAACTTTGCGTGAATTATCGATAAAGGACACGTGGTAACCGTGGAAACGTTGTTTTGAAAATACTGAAGGCAGAGACGATAATGTATACGTGCGCGTTCAAGAGGAATACAAAATAATAATATAAACGTAGGTACTTATTTTTGTCTTTTAATATTTTAATGACAATTACGAAGAAATTAAGAAATTTATTATTGTTAAATTTATAATAAGTTTATTGGGTTCATCATGTTATATAGATATTCAATATTTCGATGTGTAGTTAGGTATTAAATGTCGTAATTAATTTTAAGTTAACTAAATTGGTGATATCTTTTACTTATTTTTGTCTTTTAATATTTGGTAAAATAGTAGTATTCCCCCTCCACGGATTTTTAAAAGTTTGTACTCATTTCTGATAGTAAATGAGGTGAGGAACACGATGCCATTAAAAATTTCCATCGCAAATGATTTTGAATTTTTATTTTTTTTTAATTTTTTTTTTATGAAAATTGCAATATTTTGGAAAAGGAGAAATCTAATAGAAACTGAACCTAACCTAACCTAACCTAAGCTAACCTAAGCTAACCTAACCTAACCTAACCTGAACCTGAACCTAAACCTGAACCTAACCTAACCTAACCTAACCTAACCTAACCTGAACCTAACCTAACCTAACCTAACCTAACCTGAACCTAACCTAACCTGAACCTAACCTAACCTGAATCTAACCTAACCTGAACCAAACCTAACCTAACCTAACCTAACCTAACCTAACCTGAACCTAACCTAACCTGAACCTAACCTAACCTGAACCTAAAATATCCCAAACATAATCTAAACAAGTGTATGCGCCCCAAATATCAAATATACAAACAACCATAAGTAATATGTGCTACCTTTTTTTTTTAAAAAAAAATCATTTGCGGTGAAAAATTTTGACGGCAACGTGTTCCCCACCTCATTTACTATCAGAAATGAGTACAAACTTTTAAAAATCCGTGGAGGGGGAATACTACCATTTGGCCTAATAGGTATAATATTTTAATGATAATTACGAAGAAATAAAGACATGTATTAATGGTAAAATTAGGATTTTTTAATGGGTATGGGTTCATCATGTTATATAGATATTCAATATTTCGATGTGTAGTTAGGTATTAAATGCCGAAATTAACTAATTTGAAGTTAACTAAATTGGTGTTATATTTTCAGTGATTCATATCATTAATTAATTTGACTAATTAAATGTGTAAACGGTAAAGTTATGGTTTTATTTAACTAGATTGCCTAAATTAATTTACTAATTAAATGTATAAGTGGTAAAGTTATGGTTTTTTTTAATTAGGTTCGCCATGGTGCATAGAGATTCTTTATTTTGATTTGTAATTATAAAGTAGTGTAATTAATTTTTTTTTGTTTTTTTTCAATTTATTTTTTTTTTTTTTTTTTTTGGAGGTTTCAATGCGATAGGGTCTATGGACCGCGGCAAGGATGTGATTATTCAGGTTTCAGTAGGAGTGTAAGCAGGGGAAGGAAATGAGGTTTACTTGGGAGGTGACGGACGGGGTGTGGGGGTCAAGTCACCTCCGGCGGACACGGGGCAGTCGGCACCTATAGGGTAGGATCGCCGACATGTGTCGTATTCCCTCAAACTTTGCCGCCCAGTAGCTTGGCTTACAGGAGTGCGCCACACTCCCGGCTTTTTTTTCAATTTAAGTGAAAATATATAGCTAACAACTGGCTAGGGGGAAGAGATAGTCTGACGTCACGCAGCCCCTCTCTGGTTGGTATTTTTGCGCATAGAATAATGTTTCCAACCGTTAGGGGGGATAAAACTCCAGTAAGAGATAGAAGGGTGTGACGTTTCAGGGTCAGAATTGTTAGCTCTCTATAAATAACATATTTTTAATCATGGATACCGTTAATATTCACGTCATACTTATGTATTTACCAACTAAATGTCACTATTGTCAGTTTGTGTTTTTAGAAGCGAGGTCAGAAGTAAATAAACTTAAATAAAGTTAAGGGAAGCCATGTCTTCATTAATGACAACTAAGCTGGTCGTACATTGATAGAAAAAACCGGTGATTCAATTTGAATTTGAGGTTTAACAACTTCTCAGGCTGCAATGATTTTAAATGATTTCATCTATGTTTATTAATTATACACACAATCTGCCATAAATTTACGGATTTTCTTTGAGCGATTTTGAGTCAAAAATGTTATATGATATTTTGCCATCCGGGCCACTGTTTTTGAGGGTTTTAGGGAAGACCCCTTAATTAAATTAGAAATCATTGTCTTTCAGTTTCATAATTAATATCTTGAAAACAGTGGCCCTTAATAGAAATGTCATAGAACATTTTCGACTCAAACTTTCCCAAAGAACAGCCCCCTTAACTTATACCAGACTTATCATAAACACCCTGTACATATAGATACACTCCTTTTAAGGAATAAGTAATTGATTAATTTACCAAAGAGAGCGTGAGATATTTTGAAATACATCCCGTACCAAAAAATATTTAACGTAACACCCTAATTTCTTCTTGAAAGTTCCGGTTGCTAGCTGATTCACCCTGAAACCAAATTTTAAGTTTATTTCAGCAGCTGATAATTATACGCACGATATTTACTGGTAGGTGTTTACTTTAGCCACACTTTATTGTTTCCAAACAGAATGCACGCGGTGTTTTTACGTGTCCTTAACCCGCTTACTTTTTTGGAAGGCTTCGCCGAAAATCCTTCTTCGTATAGAAACAGATGGTGTTTAAGAAGGGTGTGACGTCACCCTATTTTAATCTATCGTGATTATCGTTACCCCCTAGGTTAATATTTTAGCAGGCTTCCTTAACAGGTGGGATGAATACAGACACCCGCTTCTTAAAGCGAAACTTTTCCATCCTCTACTTAAATGTATTTTTGTACACGGTAGAGAGAATGGCGTATATAACACGATTTAACTAATAAAAAAACTCTTTTTTTATATAAGTAATATTTTAATAATTTTACTTGCGATAGCTGAATACGCTATAATGGAAATTAGAGGTTATTTGTAAGATTAAGTATTTTTGTATGCTGTAGAGAATGGCATATAAAAGGTTTTCCAAAAAGGGTGGTAAGGGGATTTTTGTTGTAAAATATTTAGCCAGAGGAGCACAAGTTATAATTAGTGTTTTAGGGATGACCCCTTAATTAAATAAGCATTGTCTTTCAGTCTTTTTACTGAAATTTAAGGGTTATCCATAAAATAACTTGTAAATGTATAAATGGAAGCCCTAAGGGCGAAGTATCGTAGAACATTTTCCACTCAAATTCGCCCGTTGAACCCACTGTACTTCGGTCCTACCAGCCTTATTGATACACCCTGTATATCATAAATTAACAAAGAAAAACTCGTTCTTTCTTTAAAAAAATTCTTTTAGTAATTTTACCTTATATTCCCGTATTTTCTGTATTGGTAATTAAAGGTTATTTTGTAAAGATAGCGTGTGAAAATCCTGAGATAAAATTTATAAACAGTAGCCTTAAATATATTTTAAATATTTTATTAATGATTTTAGAAACAATGTGTCGTTTTTATGCTAATAAAGTTGATCAGGAAAGGCGCGGGGTCAAGAACCATAAAAAATAGAGTAGTGTTTATTAGGGGTACTTTAACATGTACATAAAAAAATTGTCATATGTCAAAACGTTTTTGTATGTTTTTTATGTGTTTGATCTTTATGCCTAGTCACAATTAGTTCATTTAAGAATTTGACCAAACTACATACTGTAACATTAGGGGAAGGTTTAATATGTGGTTATGTTGAGTTCCTCGAGGTTGGTATGTACCATAAATCCCTAGCCTGTTAAGAAACTTCTCTTCTGGACACGTAACATTTTATCTCTATGACTAGCTCCTATCGAATCTGAAAGTTGTAAAAAATGTCTTTCCGAAAAGAAACAGCACCACGCTGGTGGACCCAAGACTGTTTAGTGTTCAGTGTCTACATGGACTTCAAACTCTTCCAGATTTAAAGATCAATACAACACTCGGTCTACCTCGAGTAGCTTACCTAGTTCATGTTAAAACAGTCATGCAACTTTTATCGACTTAACGCGACCTTAACTGTTTGCGCATGCTTACACCAACGGTTGGATTAACAAAATCCTCCTGGGGGACACTGTGTACCATCATAGATTGGAATATACACTTTAATTAATTCTACAGATTTTTATAAGCGTTTCGAACAGTGTTGGCTGAAATTCGCCGTTTTCTGAAAATAGGAAGCCAGGTGGTTTTAACTGCTATAATCTGACGGTTAAAACCACCAGTAAAAATAAGTGTAAATCAGGTCCTCGTAAATGACTTTTCCGAGATTTTTTAAAAGAAAAGGACCACCATTGTTAGAAATTATTAATATTCGTATTTAAAAATATACGAAAATAGTAGCGAAAATATAATTTTCTTTAATTATTTATAATATAATTTTTTACTCACCAAATAACCCATTCAGCTTATAGGAACTAATATATATATATATATATATATATATATATAGCATTTAATCTGGTCTAATCCAACCTAACCTGGCATAATTTGTTTAACCTATTATGCCTACTGTTGTCGATGATCGAGCTCTTATTTGTCTATCTGAAAAGAGTGGTTCCGAAAAATTTCAAGCCATTTTATAAAACTTTCGGGCTGGGACTAAATCTAGCTTATCCTCCATCAAATAGAGCTCAACTATATAGGCATGTGCGAAATTCGTAGCGTTATCAGTGCATTGGGAATGGACCTTGACATTTCCTTTGAATCTATCTGTTCACGCTTAAAGTCAGGTGACATGGCCCTATCACTACTCCTGAAAATAGTAACTCTACTACTTCAAAATATAGTTCTTGACACGCCCCTTCATAACGCTTTGTACATCCGTTTAACCATATTCTGAACCATTTCACTCCAAGGTCAAACAACGATATCTTTGTGTCATCCAGGCAGCGAAGGCTTATTGTCGAAACTTGATTTGTACCAGTGAAGAAGAGTTGTAGTAGAAACATAAGTGTAACCAAATTCAAGGAAATTAGTACACTTATGTGAAATTAAGCTATGCCAAATAGATTTAAAAATAAATCAATACTGTAATATTTAGCATGGAATATCTTCTTCATTAAAATTAAGCGGAAAATAGGTTAAACTTCATGCATTTATTCTTGTTCGACTTTCACTGACCGCAATAAGAAAATAATTAAGGAAGTTAAAATAAATGTGCTATACCGTTCCAATTTTTGGAGATTTTCAAGGTACTGAAATTGATCTTAAACATGCATATCGTATACAATCTATCACGATTTGTCTTGAGGTTATCAATGATAGCTTCGTACTAAATGGTGGAATTTATTCCAAATTGATAACGCACTTTAAATTTAGGGATAGTTTTTGAATCAATTGGAATGCTATGTGGAATTTATTTCACCATTTCACCCTTAAAAGTATAGTTTTTCATAGTATTTTCGAGAGGGTAATCTCGTTCAGATTCCTAATTCTACATTGATAATAATCATTTTAATACGGGTTCGCACAAAATTTTTGGAATGAAATTCCTTGACTTTTCCAGGTTTTCCCTGACTAAATTCAACAAATTTCCCTGACCATTTGCAATAACGTACATGGCGAACATGAATGAAAACCAATCTAAATTCAGTCGAATCATTTTTGCACGAGTTATTGTTATAAAAATTAGCCAATTAATTCGTTCTAGGGGCGAATTTGGGGCTCTGGTCAAATCTCAGACAACACATTTTCTGGTCACCCTTACACTGTTATCCAGACTTTAAATTTCCCTCCAATATATTTTTCCCTGACATTTCCCTGACTTTTTAGGTCCATTTTAAATTTCCCTGACTTTTCCCTGACCTTTCAGGCCCATTTTCAATTTCCCTGACTTTTCCAGGTTTTCCAGGTCGTGTACGAACCCTGTATGGCTATTTTCGATCAAGTGGCATTCAGTTGCATCAAGGCTATTCAACTTCTCCACTCAAATAATAGGATACTGGAATTTAGTTAACTAGACGGGTCGTTTGAATCGAGGTGGGATATGGTGACTCACTAAAAGGCTTAGTGTGAAAAAAGTTGTTGGTGATTCACTTTTTTGACTCATTTAGTTCAACTGTATGTCTGAAAACGTTTTACCTTCAATTCAACTGAAATCCCTTAATATCATTCGAACAATACATATTTTAAAATAATTATATTAATTAATAATTAAAGAGTACATTTATTTTTTTATTTCTAAAATTTTTAGTTGAAAGATAAAATCGTGTATTAATACATACAGGGTGTTTCTGATAAGTCTGCCAAAAATTAAGGGGGATGTTCTTTTGGCGATTTTAAGTCGAAAATTTTCTATGACATTTTGCTGTCTGGGCTACCGTTTTGAAGTTAAGATTGGAGAATTTTACGGATACACAATGATTAATCAAGCTCATCGCAAAAACATTTCCTATATAAAATATACGCCATTATCCCTATTAGCTGTGTACAGGGTGTTTTTGAAAAGTCCATCAATAATGTAGGAGCGTGTTTATTGGGCCAAACTTGTGTAGAAATGGGGTGTACAACATTTGGTTACGGAGATATGGCCCCTAAAACATGGAAATATTCAAAAATGTAGAATACGACTTTAAACCGGGTAATCAGCTTGTTTAGAACTATTAGACAATAGGCCTTTATAGAAAGTTCTAAAGGAATTATGGGTACTTGTCCCCTCTTGTAGTTCAAACTGAGTCAGTTCAGTTCAGCCAGTTTTGTGTTATAAAAAACACGAACTGGAGGCAAGATTTGGAGAGATAAAGCCGACTGATAAAATGGTGGGCTTTTTTTAACGCGTTTGTTCTTCGTTTGTGTTTATCTACTTTAAGCCAGCAAATCTTATTCATATTTTGCCGAACTATTCTAATGTTGATATTTGATACTCGTATGAATTTATAATGATTAGATCTAACGTAAAGTATATTTATTTAAGAATTTTGATCTAAGCCTTGGTTGTTGAGTTTAGTGACGTCACTTCCGAGAGAATTTTGGTGACGTATGGCTGTTATAATGCGCAGGCGCGGCGGGACAAATCAACAAGGTGCGCAAGCCGTAAAAACTTTCTATAAAGGCCTATTTCAATAGCCTTCAATCTAAAAACGTTCTGTACCTTTACTCAGCAGAAGGGTATAAAATGTGTAGAAGTATGCCTACGACGGTAATTTCAAGCCAGTCCCAAGTTTCATGGTGTTTGAAGATTTCCAGCAACCATTACATTCAAACAATTTTTGGATTCATTGTTGGGTACCTACCAAGTCTTTAACATCACAGACTGTGCTCTTGTACGCAAATTAATTAGCTAAACACCATGAAACTTGGGATTGGGTTGTTGACATTACCGTCGTAGGCATACATTTCATTAGTGTAGTTCTAAACATGCTGGCTACTCGTTTTAAAGTCTTACTCTACATTGTTGTATATTTCCTTGTTTTGGGGACCAATGTTTGGGGACCATATAACCAAATGTACATCCCATGCTCTTTGTTACTTTCCACTCAGTTGGGCCAATAAACACGCTCCTTCAATATTGATGGACTTTTCAAAAACACCCTGTATATTCTTGGTTTTACATAAGCGACTTCTTATCAACATTCATATTCATTTATCAATTGTGAAAGATCTATGGCAAAACTCGCCTTTTAAAAAATTATTTTTTACCTGTTAAATGAAATAAGCTTCTGTTATCAAAACTACATTCTTTCTTTATCTTGGCTGGATTTCTCAAATGTACTTGTACTTAAGAAAGACAGACAATTGCGCGGTGTCTATATATTCCTAGTTTAGGTATATACATTTATCTGATACGTTGAAGACTTAAAGGGCATTGACATAAATTTTTTTATTCATTATTTTTTCAAAACATGTTTGAATACGAGAATGTCATGTTTTCCTAATTTTTCAAACGTAGGGGCACAATCTTTTAAATTATAATGTAGGTCATCACTTTTGCTTAGGAAATTGTGCTAGTGAAATATATAGCGTCTAAGTTTTCGTGATAGTTCAATTTTCAAAATAAAGATTTTTAAAAAGAATTAAGGTATGGATGCTGTCATAAGTCTGGAAATTTTTTAGTCACATTCTTCGGTGGTCATGTAAACGATGGACTATTAGTTTGACTTGCACTGTTGTAAACTTCGTTGATGTATTTCGTTCGTCTTCTTTTTTCGTTTTACGCTCTTTAGAGCAGCTAAGACGATTATTTTAAATTGTGTTAGGCCTAACATGATATTTTTCGTTCATTAGGACTTTTTATTGCTTATTTTTATTGATTGTTTTGTTAATAAAAAGACAAGGCGTTACACGATTGGTCGGAGGCCCTAATTTCAAATTATCCTTCTTTAAAATTATCCTTAAAATCAGAACCTAATTTTAATTTTAAAATCATTGGGAATTATTTCCTGAATGTTTCACTATGTAGACTGGTCTTATAATTAGTAGAAGAATCGATAATAAAAACACTTGATTTTCTACTAACAATGGGGCTCAAATCTGGCCATCTTGTTATTTCTACATGTACCGCCTATAAATATACGTTAGTAAAATGGTTTAATGGTTTCTTATAAAAAGAAACTTTTATAGTTCACGTAATACTCGAAAAATTTGATATAGAAGCTGTGAGCGATAAGATGAAGTCCTTAAAACATTTTATTGACATTGCGATAAGATGGGGAATTAATTTCACCTTTGAAAGTAGTTTTTCATACTCTTTGCCAGACGGTATAGTCGCTTTGAGATTCCTTCTACACCGATTATTGGCTACATGTTCATTTTATCACTATGAATGTATAATTTTTGATAAATATATTTAGTATTTTATTTGTAAAGGCACAAAACCCTTAATTAAACTAACGATGCTATTTAAGCCCCTAGTATTATTTAAATTTATTTGGTTCAAAGTTCTCCAATTACCAAAAGTAAATAGATATCAAAAAGTTAATAGCTTTAAGTCAATCATTCCTTCCCGCCTGCATGCTATGTAAAATGAGTATCGAGTATCACGTGGCTTGCTTGTAACCAATAGGATGTTCGCATGACGTCATAGAAGCGACAAGAGATATTGGAAAGCAGTACAAATTACTGAGCATCATGGGAGTAAATTTAGGGCAATATCATTGGTAGCCACGCTTACGTGATGGAAAATGGCGCCGTAGTAGTGCGGGTAAATTATATTAAAATACTAAAGTCTAAAACTGTAATTAGTTTCATAATGCCGCGTAAAAAACGATTTTAGTTTCGCCTTCGGTATCGACCCAGTGCAATTTTTATCTGAAACCTACGAATAATACCACATACTCTTCCATCATGTTGCAAACAAAAGTTTTCAAACGTCCTTGGCTCTCCCAACATTGTAGTATTGTTTTACGTTCATCTTTTTGTTTCACGAATTCGTCATAATCATATTCCTTATCCATTTTTCATATTACTATTTTATCACATTCATAGGCAATCACATGTAGTCTTCACAGATTTTGTACTAGGCCTAAGCTATACTGTCACAGTCTCACAGCAGACAGCTGATTGAAATTACCTTTAGAACGCATGCGCGTTGATTAAACCTTCAACAACCCGCACTACTTTGTCTGAGCGGCGCGACACTAGATACGTTAGGTACATGTCAAGTGGTTCGCTAGGTGCTACGCCATTTGTGCGCTGCCGCGGAATAGGAGCGGGAATCTCAACTTTCATAACGCGCCCATGCCGGGGAGATATTAACTTCTTGTTTATAATCTATTTACTTCTGCAATTACCAGTTACCGAATTCGACCAAACGTGAATTTTGTTAAATGGTGTTACGCAATTGGTCGGAGGTGCAAATTTCAAATTATCTATGAAATCTCAAACTAATTTGAATTTTAAAATCATTCAAAGATATATCTTCGAGTTTTCACTATGCAGGTAGGTCTTGTAATTAGTAGAAGAATCGATAAAAAAATCTGTTGATTTTAGGTTTCACCATCCCTTTAAAGACCTCTTAATTCTAGTCTCGCGACTTATAGTTTCATAATACCTTTAAGTACGACACTGAGATGAATCGATACCAAATGACGTCACTGAAAAAAAATCAGAGTTAATATTGATGGAATTATATCGAACGATGGTACCGAGTTAAAAGGTTTCTGTAGATGAAAACCCGTATTGGAAGTTTATCGAGGCATTTGAAAAGTATATATAGTTATAGCAGAAGTGAGATGAGACTAGAAGTACCGAGCTAACCAAATTCTCCACTCGGCGAAAGTGAATATTCTTGATAACACCACCAACAGTTGGCCCTCTGGTGGCGGTTTCAGAATTTCCCCTCCAAAACGTGAGACGCTCGCGGTGGTAGACGGCCGAACTAGATTCAAGCACCAGCGACCGTGTTCCGCGACTTTAGGTTGAGGGGAAGGGGGTAGGAAATGTTTTTGGAACTCGACCAATTTTTTCTCTCTAGCGTAGGCGCGATGGAAGCGGCCTAAAGTCCTCAAATTTGTTCACTAGTGCCAGGATCTACTACCAATGCTAGAGCCCTTCACTTCTGGTCTCATCTCACTTCTGGTTATAGGCGTTTCGCTTCTATAAACGATCTGACAGTGAAAACGTCTACATTTGAAAGATTATTGGCACCTGGAGGGGAATTCATACTTGGCTTCGGTAATATGAACGACGAGGCTGACGGAGCCAGTTTTGACATCTTATCGAATATTAAATTTCAATATTTGAAGAATTTGTACCAGTCGCCGAATGCCACGCCACAACCGGCGTTAATATAAAAATATTATATTTAATAGGAGTTTTCATAACCTATAGACAAATGTATTTTTAAAGTGTCATTGGCGTGTGCGGCTAGTTATAGCATCATCATCTTATCCTTCCGAGCTTCACTTTGGGTCAAAATTCTTTTAAACATTTTGTCCAGGGGCAATGACAGATACTCCATCCAAACTGGTTAATTACAAAACCAATAATATCTTTTTCTTCTCTCAATCTGGCAACTAATATTAATCGACCATTCACTGAATGTAATGCTAAGTTTGGCATTCGTATCTCATATTTCTGTTGTGTGCTTATAACCATTGTAACGTTCACTAAATCTATCTTAATAAAGAGTGTTTCTGACATAAATTAGGGATATGTTCTTTGGGTGATTTTGAGTCAAAAATGTTCTATGACCTCTTGCCGTCCGGGCCACTGTTTTTGAGCTATGAATTCAGTGTTTTAGAGGGATGACCCCTTTAATTAAATTACCATTGTCTTAATTAATTTTAAGGGGCCATCACTAAAATACTCCAATTCTTTGACATTTCTTGAATCTCTTATCGGAGCTTGTCATTTTACACGGTATCTACAGCCAAAGGCTGGAAAATTTGAACCAAATACACTTTTATTTTCTATCTATGAACTTTTGGTAACATCTAGCCTACTGTTTAGGCTTAACCAAATGGTTCAATATTATCGGGGAGACCCGAAAGTATCAGCACCGATACCGATACGGTTTTTCTATTTGCTATTAAAAAAGAGCATGAAATGTTAAATGAGAATTTATCGACCTAAGTATGGACAACTAAACTAATAACTTTACATCCAACGTCTATTGATTTTAAACTTTGAGAGAGGGCGGTGTTTTTGTATGACGTAGTTGGGTATCAGTTTAGTTCGAGAGGTGACAGCGTTGGTGGCAATTTTCGCGACAAACAGCTTTGGCCATTAGTTGTTTGTTCCTGAGTTTTTATATATCATTATCAAGTTGATAAATGGGGGTATTGGTGCTTGCTTAAGAATTACTGTTTCGTGTTGGGTATATAAACAAGCAGGCTTGAACCGTATATATAACAAGAAATCAAATAGGGTGAGCCAAGGTAGAGATAATCGCTGTTTTTGAACTATTATTTTGAGGTTAAAACATTATTAGGAGTAACAGAAAGTAGTTATTCAAATTCTACGTCACTAAATACCTAAACCAGGGATAGATTTAATTTTAGAAGTAGGAATGGAGAACGGTTAGTATTTACTTCAGTCCGACTCATAGCCCAGTATAGAGCCCCTCCCTCCAACACGTAACGAAAAGTTAATATTTTCATATTGGCTCACTTAAACTACGCTTTGATGATTTTGCTGACGGGGACGGCGAAAAATACGTAATCCTTTTTTACATCTGTTGCTATGACGCGCCTCTTCTTTCATATCCCTCCGTCCCGTGGAAAAGGGTCCGGGATTTTGACGCGCGCCCACAACATTACTCTGTTCTCCATTCCTACTTCAAAAAATAAATCTATCCCTGCCTAATCTAAACCAGAAGCGCATGACATACGAAGTGATTTTCTAGACTCTTTGGTAGACCCGTCTTATACGGAAAGATTTTTATTCAAGTCGGCACTAGCCACCTATGGGGGGATACTGACAAGAACTGCATCGATTTATTAGGGTTGCCGTCTGGCGAGAATAAGGGGAACTATTTCTAGGCGGTGACATATGCGTACGCACCTACAAAATCCACCCGAACTCCACCCGCTTGGATTTCTCGGCGCGAGAGGAAAAATAAAGTTGGAAAGGGGGCTGACATTCCCCCCCCCCTTGATGGTAAAAGCTTTCCGTATAAGACGGCCGCTATGTTATGCATAATAGAAAATCACTTCGTATGTCATGCGCTTCTGTCTAAACTATTTTCAAACGGAAAGAAATTTGGTCTGAAAGTAACCCTTTAAATAATAAATAATTCTAAATTCAAAGCTTCAAAAATACAAGCTCATAAACGAATATTTTAATATTTCAAAAAACAAAATGTTTGGTGAATGGGTCATCATGAAAATAATAAATTTATTACTTAATAACAAAATATATTACAAAAGCTCAACGACAATGGCCCTTCTTCAATCTCCGGTCGAGTGCATGCATGCTTCTTTCGTTCGCGTAATTCTATTGTTATAACCAAAACAAACCCGCGTGCGATGACGACACATTGCCACGACTCGGATGTTGATAATTTAAAAGATCAAAAATTATCTTAGATTTAATTACAAGACGATTGTCTCCGGTGCGTGAACGAAGAGACAAATGATCTCTCTTCGATCCTAGAATGATGTTTCTAGCTTAAAATTTGGTTTTCTTCATGGCTGCGAAGCTGACTTTTAACCATTATACAATGTAAAAGGGGCACATCTTTAATTAAACGAAGTTTTTCACGAAAAAAGATTCAATATGGGGTTAAATATTACGGGAGAGTGGAGGGGGGTATTTTTTACGAAACTTGATTGAACAATGCGAATATTTACTCAGCGGTTAGCATAATGGAGCGAAACAGGTGCCACTTCCGGTAGCCACTATTGCTCATTGTCAACGGCGGTATAATAACTCGAGGCCACGGTTTTGTTTAAGAAAAAATTAAAGTATTTTTTTTTTTTGTTATCTTTCTTTATTTTATCAATTAGGACCACGTGACCGGAAATATTGATGAAATTTTGCCTTAATTCTTTATGGATATATGCGATAGATTAATATATTTTACCGACATATGGGTGTGGTATTTTGGTGACTGTCCCGGCTACAGTATATCCTTTAAAAAGATTTTTTAATTATTTCCCAATTGAAAAATCAAAAAAAAAAGAAATCAATATTGATGCACTGAAAATTTTGAGAATCTGTACATGAAATCTCAAACTAATTTGAATTTTAAAATAATTCAGAGATATTTTTAAACATATCTGATATGTTGAACTATGCAGATTTCTCTTATATCGAAAAATTAATAATCGATAAAAATCGCATGAATTTTCTTTTAACCCTACCTTTAATATAAAAAGTAAATTTGTGTGCAGTGGTTTATGATTTTCGTTCAATAATAATTCTGAAACATTTGATAGTTTCGATCATTTTTGTTTTTTTTTTTCTGAAATCGATATTTGAAATCGATTTTCTCGATTAATCGCCAATAGTTTCAATAAATCGACGGTTTCCATAATTTTAATATCGACATTTCGGTTCATTTAATCGAATTGAAAAGATCAAATAATATCGGGGTTCTAGAAGTTTCGCACACCCCTAATCTTTAAATTGCAAACTTAATTATCCAAGGTCAAACGCTACAGTCACTTTCATATCACTTGATCCAAAAATATAAGGTGTAATTATTTCATAATAAGTATTGCAAGTAATTTAATTTAATTATGTATTTGGCTTCATTTTCTCCACCTTGACTCTAGTAGCAATTAAAATTACGAAGTTAGTAATTGTACAAAGGAAAACTAAATAACAAGCCAAAATCATATACCACTCGTAACTAAATCCAAATTTAATATTAAACCACTAATTTTTAATGAGTTTGAAATAAAAGGAAAAAAAAGTTTAGAATAGGATACAAATTATGTGAAAAAAAATTTATGAAAAGTCGGTCAGAGAAAAGTAACTTGTAAGTAGTGTATATATAAAGAAAATATGATATTCTATGTTAATTATAAATCACGTTTATACAGTATATGCTTGGAATGTATTTTTCTTGTCTCTTAAGGGTTTGCCACGGACAATTATAAAAGAATGTGGAGCAATTAAATTGTTCTTGTTTCAATTGAATTGCTTTGTGCCATAACAACTGTAAAGAAACGAGTTCCTCAATTATTGTATTGACTATTCGAGAATAAATTTTTGCCTTTATAGTACTCAAAAAAAAAAATAGAGCGAATATTTTACAGAGCTTCGAGTCTTAATCAAATTTAAAATTTAATATTGGGTATTTTGAACTAATTCAGACTTCGGCTTAACTAAATCTCATGAAATTATACCTGTTTTAACCTAACCTAAGTGAAACTAATATTTTTCTTGAATATAATATTAATTAATTGTTAATTTTAAATATAAACATTTAATCTTATTTAAAACTTATATCACTCACTTGGCACCCATTGCGTGTTAGCAAAAGTTCATGGAACTACGTATAAAAAGTTGATTACTATTTAAGGCGTCTGATCTCATTTCCTATGCCCCAAAAATTCACTCCCCCAAACGAGCAGCCAATCACAATGTTGGGAGCCATAAAAACCTTCAGCTTTTTACAGTAACACCAAAATAAGAGTATCCTGCCGCCTAAAACAAAAGTAGTGCCTTTTCCCCCTTACGTCACCCGGACTCGATCACTCCTTTCTCGTTCGCTGAAGTTTTTAATCGTTAAGTGAAACTGAAATTTTCAACTGGGTGGTATGATTTCTTATGATATAACTGATATTAATTATTTTAATCGTCAGTAATTGACATTAACCTTAGTTAAATGGATTCAAAGAACGTTATTTCTAAAATCATTTGAAACATAGCTATTATTAACGTTTGACTTCTAGTGTACGCCTTACTGACGAATTTTTAAAAATTTAGGGTATATAAGGCAACCTATTCCCATCAAGAAAAATACCGTAGTTGCGTGAACCTATGGTGGTTACCGCGCAAATTTTAACCCTAACGATGATAGTGGTTTAGAAGCCAATTTTGCATGGTGGTGTTTATGTGCCATATTTTGGTGTTCCCTACTTGTGTTCATTTGTGATGCTTAGAAGGTACTTATGGTTGTGCCAAAGTTTAAATATCCTGCAGGTTTTTCTTCGAGCCACGAAAACCTATTTGGTGTGTCGTCTTATCTCGTCAAGATGAAGTAAAAACAAAAGTGGGTCTGGTGGATTATTTAACCTTGAATTAATCAATGCATTCATATCAGGATTTATTGGGTGTGGCACTTTGTCGGTACGTGTATTACAATAATAAGGTAATGAGACAGATAAGAAAAAGTTGTTTAAATTTTTACTTCTACGGTGTCTCCGTTTTTTCATACATTTTAATCTTCCGTGTAAATAAATCCCTTATGTTCTTACCGTTAGAGTTTAAAGGTACTCTTTTCAGCTAACGGACCAGCGATTATTCTCTTCAAACAGGCCTACTTTGGTATATATTAAAGGGAGGGTGAAGAGGAAAATAAACAGATTTTTTATTGATTCTTCTACTTGGATAAGACAAATCTTCACAGCGAAACATCCAGGAAAAAACTCCGATTGATTTAAAAATTAAAATTAGTTTGAGATTTCATAGCTCCTATGAAAAATCGCGTAACGTCCTGCCTGATTGTTAACAAAAATTGCTAGATTTTCCTTTTTACCCTCCCTTTAAGGGTGACATGGTTTAGGAAGAACGCCTAAGGTGTAGACATTTAGCATAATCCCACCACTTGTGACTCAAACAAAATCTGTAGTTTTAAAACGCCCAAAAGAAGACTTATTGTTAAAACAATTCATATTCGGTGACCTACGAAATAATTGAAAGTAGTTTCAAGGTCAATTCCTAACCAAAAGGGTTAATTTGTATTTGTAGTTCACTACTTAGAGGGCGAATAACGTATAATTTCCTTACAAGAGAGCGCGTGATGTCGTGCTGGTTTCTATTCGTATCAGCAGAAGGGAATAAGAGAGAAGGGACACACTTTATATCTCCATAATGCTTTACACTCGTAACAACAGTCTTACTAACCTCAAATCAGCTACCCTTCACTGATTGGCTATCTAACTTCTGCCTTAGCTGTGACGTCAGATAAGAAGGTGACGTCTCGGTTGACGAATAAAAAGTAGTTTTGTTTACAACTTTATATTGAAGGAGATAAAAATGGCCAAATTTCATATTGATAAACGAAATCAAGCTGTGCAATTAATTTAGATACACGGGTATTGAAAACATACCAAAATCAGATAATTTGAAGGTAATAAATAGATGAAAACTAATTATTCTGAATTAATATTAAAAAATACAAATTAGTTTCAATAAAATACATACTTGAGGTTATAATTACACAAGAACGAAACATCGACAGCCCTAAGCCTTTGGAGAATGAAAATCTAGCAGACAAATGGGCCGATACCGCGGAGAACTTAAAGAACTATTTTTGCAGTAAATTGGTTAAAAGCTGTGTACTTGCGCAAAGTTTTCGCGGTTTTCTTGAGGTTGGTCGGACTCTCGTTACCAAAGCAGGCTCTAATGTCTCCCTTCTCTCTTATTCCCTTCTGGTATCAGTAATTTAGTACATTGGCGGAATATTGTAATGTTTAAAATTCCTCATATATTTTAAACAACAAAAAATGTAAATATTCTTAAAATCCCTTTTTAACAATCTTTTATAATACGCTAGTCAAATATCATTAGGCTTTTAATAAAAACCAGGATCTATAATATTTTAATGCCATGTCGTATTTTTAGTTTTCTCTTTTGGCAGTAAGTTATGCCACTCATAAATTCGCTCACCACAGCTATATTGCGTTAAATTGACAGTTAATTATTTTTCTGGTAAACACTCAGCAACCGTGACGCAAACAACTTACAATTAAGCGGTAGTAGCAAACTTTAAATACTCAACTTATTTACAAGCGTAACTCTGGCCTCAATTCGAACTAAAAGTTTTTTGAAAATTTTATAAAATATGATTCTAACCGGTAGAAACCGCGGGCATTCCGTCAATCCCTAGTCGAGCAATTCGAAGCATGTTTTTAATTCTAGATTTAATAATACGTCCAAATATCGCTGAAGGTAGGTAGCGAATTCCTTAACTGGTCGGGCAGCATTTCACCGATCCACATTCCGATCTAAACTGAAATATATTTCGTTGCGGTTGCTTCCAGACTTACTAAGACTTTTTAACCCTGCCACCTATAAAATAAAATAAAATAAAAGTTCTACGATTTAATTTGGAACTAGCTTCTATCTTTTCCTATGGCATCGATGATAAATTAGCTATTATACATAGCTGAAAAAATGCTTGTAAATAAAAGTGTCTATAGTTTTTGACGTTTGAATGATTTGTAGGCCTATAAAGAGCTAGGGTTTCTTACAAGTCTGCCATAAATTATGGGTGATGTTTTTTAACGATTTTGATTCGAAATTGTTTTATGGCATTTGAAGTCCGGGCCACTGTTTGTTTCAAGTTAAGATTGGAGTATTTTACAGATGACCCCTTAAATTTAATTAGAAAACTGAAAGGGAATGATTTCCAACTTAATTAATAGGGTGTCATACCTAAAACAATCAAATCATGACTCGAAAACAGTGGCTCGGATGACAAAATGTCATCGCCGAAAGAACATCCCCCTTAATTTATGGCACACTTCTCAGAAAGAGCCTGTACATAAACTTACAATTTTTGTTTCTATTTTAGGAAAACAAGACAAAGCTGAAATCGTGTGATGTTCGTGAAAGACCCACTTCCATCAATGACTTTGCACCAAATTGATTCAGACCAACTGTACACGAGTGATTTGTCTTCGGAAAGCAGCGCTGTTTATAGCAACAGCTCTTGCAGCAGTGAAACTGATAACAAAAACTTGGCTTCTCTTGGATATTCATCAAAATTAAGGTGTGAGTAAAATATCTCAATACCTGAAAGTTCTTAGTGACAGCATGTTGTATTCGGAAACCCACCTTCATTAAAGTATTTCATTGAGAGTCGTACTTATTGTTGATATGTTACTTACGGGTCTCGTACATAATCCCCCTGGACATAATCCCCCCGGACAAAATCCCCCTATTTTGGATTTGCCAAGACTTTTCCCCCCCGATTTTAGACGTGTTTGTACAAAATCCCCCCAGAGAAAACGTCCTGGACAAAATCCCCCAAAAGGAAAACTGTTCAACAAAATCCTACCGAAAGGATCATTTTATTGAAAATCCCCCAGATAATAGGCATTTAGAAGTAAAGGTAAACGGAAGCCCAAATCCAAAGATTATCTTTAATAATAATGCAAAAGTATAATTCACAAGAGTGAAAGGTATTGCAAACAATGTTCCTAAACCAAAAGAAGTAAATTGCTGATTTTGTTTTAACTTATTTCCAAAATTCCAATATTTTGGAAAAGGCGGCAATTTAAGGTTAGTCACCGATATTTTGGAAAAGGCAGAAATTTATGGTTAGTCAGCAATATTTTGGAAAAGGCGGAAATTTATGGTTAGTCAGCGATATTTTGGAAAAGGCGGAAATTTATGGTTAGTCAGCGATATTTTGGAAAAGGCGGAAATTTATGGTTAGTCAGCGATATTTTGGAAAAGGCGGAAATTTATGGTTAGTCAGCGATATTTTGGAAAAGGCGGAAATTTATGGTTAGTCAGCGATATTTTGGAAAAGGCGGAAATTTATGGTTAGTCAGCGATATTTTGGAAAAGGCGGAAATTTATGGTTAGTCAGCGATATTTTGGAAAAGGCGGAAATTTATGGTTAGTCAGCGATATTTTGGAAAAGGCGGAAATTTATGGTTAGTCAGCGATATTTTGGAAAAGGCGGAAATTTATGGTTAGTCAGCAATATTTTGGAAAAGGCGAAAATTTATGGTTAGTCGGCAATTCATACTATTTTCTCCATCATTGGTTCCGCTTTTCCTCGTAGGGGGAATACTACTATTTTTACAACTATCCTACTAAAAATTTTTCCACTGTGGAAAACGACCTCTAAAATAGGAATGACCCCTGAAGGGTTCGTCTCCAAGCTGGGGATTTCGTTCCGTAAGCGGGGGATTTTGTCTCCAATTGGGGGGGGATTTTGTCTCCAATTGGGGGGGGGATTTTGTCTCCAGTTTGGGGGGATTTTGTCTGCAAATGGGGGGATTTTGTCTTATGCCCATTTGGACGGGGGGAAATTTTTGGAGGGATTATGTCCAGGGGGATTATGGGAGTCACCCGTTACTTACGGTTATTGAAATTTTACCACGGTTGAGATTTTTTGGATCTTTTTCAAAAACATCAATGAAATCGATTTTTTATTATTTTTATTGAACCACTAGTTAGTAAATTACCAACCTAAAAACGTTTGAGTAAAAATTAACCAAAAGCAGAATAGGCCTAATCATGACATTTAAACAGCTATTAGATATATTCTACAGAGTTATTTTTACTGTTACTATTGAAATGCTTATAGAAAAAGACTAGCGTGACCGCTAATTCATTTCCTTGCCTATTTAGAATCTTACTCCAGTTAAAATTGACCACATGAGTGGCAAGACAACCTAGAGTTCTGGGAAAAACTTACACTGAAATATGCCAAAACCATGATTGTTTTTAATTATAGGTCTTTTCTAGTTAAGTTTCTTAAAGGATTTCTTGGAATGTTAGAAAACATTTTTTTAAATAAATACTTGATTTTATCAAATGATTTGTAAAAAAATAAATATTTGATTTTTCAAAAAAATAAAAATAAAAACTTGATTTTAATCAAATGATTTTTAAAAAAATAAAAATAAATACTTGGTGTTAATTAAATGATTTAAAAAAAATAAAAATAAATACTCGATTTTAATCAAATGATTTTTTTTAAAAAAACACCGCTTGATTTTACCCAAATAATTTTTTTAAAAAACATCGGTTGATTTTACCCAAATAATTTTTTTTAAAAAAAATCGCTTGATTTAAATCCAACTGATAGCTGCAGTACTATAGTAAATTTTACAAAACTAAAAAATAAAATATATATCTCAGGATAATTCCGAATTCGTGAAAACGAATAAGAGGCACATCTTTTTCTTGATTTTATAATCAGCGTCTCATCTCTCTGTTCCTCTTTCCGAAGAGATTATTAACCTTGGTGACAGAGATCATTCTCTTGGTCCTAAAGATAGCCAATTAAATATGGCTATTCAACCATGCAAAATACGAAGTCATTTAACCATTTTATTGCTTAGATATGCTACACTATGCGTCATCTTTCATGTCAAATGTTAATGAAGCCAAACATCAGCTCTATAAGCTAGCTCTTGGAACATTCGATGGAAGAGTTCATTTTACATCTTCTCATCGCTGATATTATTATGTTTCCCTTTCTATGGCGTTTAATAATGTACAGTGTGGAACAGATCACACGAGTAAATTGATGCTGTACTGCATAAATAACATTTAATTGGTGTGATAAATGTCAGACCTGCGATAGAGCATATGACACTACGTTTAAAGACAACAATAATCACGCGCATCTGATATCACGAGAAGTACAGCGACATTGTAATCAAAATGAGTGTTTGTTTGATCTGTTCCATCCTGTATGTAGCAAATAATTCGATGGCAATATTAGGCGTTTGATACCAACAAGCAGTAGTGAGATGAGACCAGAAGTACTGAGCTAACCAAATTCTTCACTCGGCGAAAGTGAATATTTTTGATAACACACCAACGGTTGGCCCTCTGGTGGCGGTTTCAGAATTTCCCCTCCAAAACGTGAGACGCTCGCGGTGGTAGACGACCGAGCTAGATTCAAGCACCCGAGTCCGTGTTCCGCGGCTATAGGTTGAGGGGAAGGGGGTAGGAAATGTTTTTAGAACTCGACCAATTTTTTTCTCAGTAGTGTAGGCGCGTGGGAAGCGGCATAAAATCCTCAAATTTGTTCACTAGTGCCAGGATCTACTAACAATGCTAGAGCCCTTCACTTCTAGTCTCATCTCACTTCTGCAACAAGTAGTTTAAAATTTCGTTGCATGGATACATGACTCTTTGGTTTATTCTAAACACTTTATCACACTTCCATTGAGACCCTTTGTTTAGGATGTTAAATAGACTTATTCTGGAATGAATGTTCTAGTGAATTTTTAATGAGAATCAACGTAATTACGATTACATTTGTTTTAAATTGAGCTTCGTTTTCTTTTATATCTTTGTTAGATTACAGTGACAGCGATTCCGGTATTGTCGGAGCTCGCCATCGTCCGTCAAATAAAGAATGCCAGGAGTATAACAGTTACCAATATAAGAAGTGAGTGCGATTTTTATTTTTCATTTAAACTTACTCACTGGCTGATCATTGGATTCTGGACCTACAATTTTGAAACTAAGGGTAGCTCCATTGGATAAGGCCTGATGACGGTTTTAATGTATAAGGATGGTTTTTTATTGGATGTAACGTTTTTCATTTTATGTTTACTGTTTTGAAAAAAAAATAAATGAACTAAAATCTGGGCCCTTAATATGTGGTTAAAATTTGAAGGAGATCCTTGCAATAATTGTTTTTCGAAAAATTGATCTGAAGTACTAGGCGTAGGTGCTCTCTGAAGAAGCTTTTTCTTTAATCGGTGAAATTTTTGGGAAATGATTATCATTAAGTAATCGAAACGTCCTGTGGTCTTAATTACCATAATTTTTTTCCGTTGACTATTTATTACTCTTAATTGCACAGTTTGAATGAACATCAACGAGGTCGGTTGACTGAGAAATGTTTATAAATAGCACTTGGCACTTGCTTCTGTCTTTATGTACCATTATGCATGTTTGATATTTAGAACTACAGTCACGGCTCAGATTAATAACCCCTGGATATGAAAGGCAAGCAAAACCGGGCGTTTTCAAATAGTATCGCCATGTGGCGCCCTCAGACGGCAAAACGTAGAATTTTGTCACCCCATGCAGACGACGCAGTTGGAATTGCACGGTTGTACCGAGCACTACCGTCAAGGCCTAGTAAACGTAAACGGTTTTTTTTTGTGTCTTCGAAGACCTATATTGCTTTTCTGTCGTTTGATTTATCAAATTTATAGTTTAATCTAATTTTTACATAAATAAAAAAACCAAAAACCTACCTAATTTAGTGACCAAAACCTCCGGACCGGGATGACATGAGAAAAAGAAACGGGAACCGCGGATAAATAGTAGCCGAGCGAGGCTTAAAAAAGCATGGAGTAGCAAACGCGGTCACGGCGCACGCGCTTACTGAGTCTGTTTGGGGGCGCTAGAGATGCCGATGCCCTATTCAAGTATGCCTCCCTATTTCCTTTCATATCCAGGGGGTTATTAATCTGAGGTCACGGTTAATGAAAAAATTCCAACTAATATTAGGTGTAAGGTTGAAACAGTAAAAATATAATCTGAGATAACTCTATAGGGCTTTTGCGGCTGTAATGTTCTCAAAACTATTCCCTACCATTCTCAAACTCACCTCATCTAATTATCATTTCAATTTGCAAACGAGCAAGCAGGGACCGAATGTCAAGGGTTATTTTAGAGTTGTAGGGTTTTTTGAAGTGAAAAAGAGATTTTTGCTGTGGTGGCATTTATAACAGCTAGGTCTAAATTATATTCTCATTTCTTTGTAGAATGTCTCCAAAAGATGGCGTACCAATGTTGGAGTCACAAGACAGAAACGCGTCTCATTTGAGTACCCAAGAAGAGAGTGACTTTTGGACTTACGACGATCAGTCACTGCTCTCCGAAGAAAGCGTACGAAGATCGTGCCACCAAATTTACTCGGCCATCCAAGATAAATCACCGCTTTATGAAGAATACCGTGGGCCATCCGAGAGTAGTAGCTATCACACCGAACACAACCCATACGCTACGAATACGCGCAAAAAAAGCTCTTTAGACACTCGTGAAAACCCATACGAAACTCGAATTCAAGGTTCAAGTTCTAGTCAATCGAAGCTAGGTGTTCCGTCAACAAAAGAATCTACTTTGACGAGATCAAACTCGAGATCCGTACCTAAAATATGTATCACGTCTTTGGTTCCGGACGAACCGGAGGACATTGTTCGCGCTTACGCGAGACCCGCTTCGGTCGTACCCGTACAAGACTCTAGTTTAAACGGTAAATCTCCGTCATACGGAACAGTACCAAGAAACGAACCGCAATATTACCAATCACGTGGACTTAACTGTAGCTTATCAACGAGTGATTACCCACGCCTTTCGTACAGCCGAAACAGCTCTGACTCTTCAAGGATCAGCTTAGGTAAATTCATTTGTAATATTTATAGTTTTATTTTCAATTGGAATAAATTGTGATATAGGGTGTGCTCCATAAGTTTGTCACTGGTTGCTGAGAGCTTGTCATGAAGTGACGTAGGTGGTAAGTCATAGACTCTCGTAAAACGACGCCTGGTGAGGTGCTGTCAAAGGCTTAGTACAAACTAAATAGGAAGATGGACTGCAAAACCGAGTGTAGTCAGTTCTCGCTTGTCGTTCTCGAACTAGCTCTCAGAAAGTCTCTATAGCATTACGAACTTATGGAACATATCTTATAAACTTATGATTATATATATTTTTAAAATAATCCCTTGGGCCAGTGCTTAATTTGCTGTATCTGTTGTTCTCTTCTGTTAGTCAGTATGGACCAAACATCCTGGAAACAAAACCCAAGCGAATATGTCCGGCCTTATTATGAAACACAAATGTTTAAAAGTCAGCCATGTTTATCTTCGTCGGCCTCTGCAACGTCCTCCGATACTTACAACAACGAAACGCTACAGAGGAAACCCATTTCACCTAGAAAACCCTTGCATACAAGGTACATTACGTTTATTTCTTTATTTTCGCTAACTTAAAATGCAAATCTAAAATTTAATTCCTGATGTAATGCATTTTTTCTGCGTAGCTCAAGTTACAATACAATAAATGCGGGAGCTGTTAGAGGAAGACGAGGTTGTGGTTTTGAAGCTTTCGGAAATTTGAACGAAAGAAATCGGATTCCTTTGCAAGGTCAAACGGTGGAACATACCGAGTCATCCGTTGAGAAATCCAGCGAAAGACAAAGCAGAGGTAGTCACTGTCGACGCAGCAAATCGTTCGCCGAAAAAATTCAACGAGGCAGTCAAAGTTTTCGATCCGCTTGTTCAGCTTTTAGAAGAGCTTTCAGCCAAGAGCGAATATATCGTCCAGAAAAACAAGAGCGACAACAGCAAGAGTTTATAAATTCCACCATGGTATCCAAACCCGAAGAAGCTCAAGCTCACAAAGACGATATTGCCAAAGAGAAAGACATCAAGGAAGAACGAAGCCCGCTTCTATCTAGTGGAAGACTCATAGTCAACGGAATAAGAGAAAAACTTGGAGGTGGAAAAGAAATTTTGGCGAATTGCAACTCCAGTAAATTAGCTGTTCATAGAAGAAAAGCGAAACACATATATCAACCACCTCAACTTGTAACAACACACGTTAATTCCAGCGAAAGGTAAATTAAATTTCACACATCACAGTTTTTCATACTATGGGATAAAGATGAGGTCCCACTTCTGGTGGGCTTGGTTTTGAAACAAAAAAATTCAATCTGCTTTTATCAGCATTGATTGCACCGCTTCGAAATAATGGGTTGTTAATTAAACTTTCGAATGGGTTAGATATCAGAAATGGTTTCCATCAGCGCACCACAAAGTTATTACTGTGGCTTCGAAGGAAACGATTATTTTGTGTATTACTGTTGTTGCACTCACAATCATTTCTTACAAATATGTCCAAACTGATGCTTAACTAAGAATAATGGGTTGTTTCCTTGAATATGAAATAGCATGTTTTACACTATATCAATTTTGCATGCGTGATGAATTATTTTGGGTTTTATAGATGTTGTAAATGATTTCAAATTCCGTATATTGATTAAAAAATATGTCAATTGAATTCACAGAGATTCGGAGACGTATTCGGATGGCACTGATAGCCAACCATCCAGCTTACCTCAAAGCCATTATGGGAACTCTCCTAGTGGTTGGCATACGGACCCAACGAACCAAGATGTAATTCAACGAGCATGGGGTCATTTGATTCAGTTGAACGTTGATGGCTCACAAGTCATAGAACTATCAAGGCCACGTGGACTTCACTTCGGCTTTTTTGTTGCAAGAGGAAGAGTAAAAGACAATAGAGGTAAATTTGTCCTTCAGATCGGAATCTGTACTTTAAAAAACCAACAGAATTATACTGTCAACCTCGGTAAATGATGGCGAATTGCCGAATTTTCGGTTGAAGTGGTTATGTAACCAGACCTAGATTTGCGATACTATTTAAAATATGTGGCTTGGGCTTTTTGGTGTACCCCGGGTACGGAAATACCGTTGCCAATCCCCAATGCACTACGAAATTCACGCATGCCCAGCAGAGCTCTATTTGATATGCTTGATATAGGCTCCACCCCTCCCTTTAAGTGGTAACTGCAACCTAGAACCAATTATAGCAATTTCTACACTCATATACCCAGATTGAAGAGATATATTTTCGCCTTAATTGACTTAACTTGTAATAATTCTGAATAAATTTTATTCATAGGTGTATTTGTGTCACGTATGCGTGACGTTCTAACTCAGAAAGCTCTAGCCGGAATACTGGAAGTTGGAGATGAAATACTGGAGATTGAAGGCGTTGATGTTAGTGGGGCGGATATCTTCACTGTTAATTCCATGATGGCCAACAAGCAAACTCTTTTGCTCACAGTCTTACCTTATATCTCGAGAAAGGACATCTAAAGAATATTTAATTAAACATTCCTAACTCAAGATTGAAATCCGGAAAATGTTCAAATCGATTTAAAGAACCACTATGAACTCACGAACAAATATTGAAACTAATGCCAGTAGTAACAAAATGGGCGTTCTGGCACAATATATTTCTATAGCAGGAACTCCAGCTGTAGTGTAAGACCGATATCGTGGTCAATCGGACTTGTTTGATTGCCGACCCCCACCAGTTGTAGACGTCCCTGCAATGCCCGAAGAAAATGTTTCTTATAACAGTTTGGGACAAAAAAAGAAGACTTATTGTACGCGATTTTTAGACTTGCAACCGTATTTCTTAACTACCACAATGAGAGAGATGTAGAAAACCTGTTTAGAACTTACCACGTGGCGAGTTGCGTCAGCTTTCGCGCAAACGAGCAATTCGAACTGCCCTCTTGTGAGAGTCAGACTGGCCATGCCATTGAGTTCAGGAACGAACACGCGTACGTGGTTAATTTTGAAAAGGTTTCCTTTTTAATGAAGAGCTTGCGCAAAATTGTACTTGAGAAAATGGAACCAATGTAACCCCGCTATTCTTTTGCAACCCTCTTTCTCCCACTATCGGAGGTTAGGTTCGCGGTGTAGAATACTAGATCACCCCACAATACTTATCTTATTTCGCTCCTCGCTGATTATAAATACTCTTTTCACCGCCAATATTCATCTGTACTATATCTGTTACACAGTATACTCAAATTTTAAAAACAGCAAGAACAAACGAGATTTTGTTGCAATTTTCATTAAATCACAATGAAAATTATTTGATTTTAGATAAATAAAACCTGTATTAGTAATTTATTATAAGATTTTATCTATGATTTTGTTCATCCGCACTACCGACAGTACTTTTTAGAATAATAAATGAAATTATACAAAAATAATTATTAGATTTACATTTTTTCGAATTATACATGTTAATTTAATTTTGCTTTCGTATGGTTTTAATATCTAGTTAACTTTTATAATTATTATAAAATCAAATATTTGATTGGCCTTTCGCCTAACATCCACGTTTTTACTCAAAGGCGGATGAACAAAAATATTCCATCCGGATATTATGGGCCCTTATACTCGGTGCGAAACTTTCGACTTTCATAAACATCATGTAAATGAGAAAATTCTTTGTGTGCAAACTGCAAACATCTGAACTAGCTAGACGAAACTGAAAGAATCGGTATTTTCAGTATTATTTCCTTGGTGGTAGTTATATTCCACTTTTGATTGAATAAGAACATAAGATGATAAGAATCAATAAGACACAATTTTGTAGTAGTGTCAAAATTTAAGAAAGCCGATGCATTTTTATGGTTATGCTCAATTGGTCATGTTTTACTGTTAGTAAAACGTTTACTCTAATTGGATGGCCATTCTCTTGTAATTTAATTTAGGAAGCTTCAAGTCACTGTAGTATGTTCTAAGCAGATCATTACCATGTAATATTGTTTATAAAAGTGCCTTATTTGTAATAACACACCTATGACAAAACGTCCCTGTAATAAATCCATACAATACATTCCAAAATATTAACATGATTTTATATGAAATGAAAAGTATGTTATATATTTGTAATAATTAAAGGAAGTAAAATATAGTATTTTATTTGATCTAAAAAACTACTTCACAAAGTGAAATTATTTTCTTCAGATGACTCAAACAATGATTGATAAACTCTTCAATCTTAACACTGAATTTCTTTTGATAAGTGAATTTTTTTCAAGATAACATTTTCTTAGTTACACTTCATTATCCAATTTTTAAAAGGACCAACCCTAAAGATAAACTATTAATCATTCCATCAGAGAGAATTTATAATAGGGAGTGGAAACTGAGTAATATTATGTAGCTCAAAAATTACGTGATCAACAAAACTGGCCAGGTTTACTTCCGGTACTATTTTTTGTGGCCCCTCCTTCTAGGGTGGGTCTAGAATGTTGCGGGAGGGTCTAGGGAGATGGACACTACCTTTTTAGGGAAAGGGAAACGTCTGACTTAAAATAACTCCAAATGGCGCCAGTCACACTCGAAATCGCAAACCCTTATTGGGTAATTGTACAACCAACAGTGATTGAGGGCAAACTTTAAAATTAAAGGAGAGTCACGTGGCCGGAAATTTACCTGGCCAGTTTTAGCGTCGCAGCCTACTTGTTTGAGCTACATTGTATTTAGCACTGTCAAGGGCAAGAGCTTCCACTCCCTATTATAAACTCTCTCTGATTCCAATAAAAAGAATGAAGACCGATAATTTTGGGAATTGTTTTCTTGTTTTTATGTATCAGGTGGTGGGATATCAATAATAAAATGATTTCAAAATAAAGCGTTATAAAGTTTCAATGGAATCAGAGAGAATGTATAATAGGGAGTGAAAGCTCTTGCCCTTGACAGTGCTAAATACAATGTAGCTCAAACAAGTAGGCTGCGACGCTAAAACTGGCCAGGTCTCGATTTCGAGTGCGACTGACGCCATTTGGAGTTATTTTAAGTCAGATGTTTCCCTTTCCCTAAAAAGGTAGTGTCCATCTCCACTAGACCGTCCCGCAACATTCTAGACCCACCCTAGAGGGAGGGGCCACAAAAAATAGTACCGGAAATAGACCTGGCCAGTTTTGTTGATCACGTGATTTTTGAGCTACATAATATTCCTTAGCTTCTACTCCCTATTATAAATTCTCTCTGGTTATGTTTTGTTAGGTTGGGTTAGGTTGCGTTAGGTAGGGTAAGGTTAGGTTTGGTTCGGTTATGTTTGGTTAGGTTTGGTTGGGTTAGGTAAGTTTAGGTAAGGTTAGGTTTGGTTAGGTTAGGTTAGGTTTGGTTAGGTTAGGTTAGGTTAGGTTGGGTTAGGTAGTGTTAGGTTTGGTTAGGTAGGTTTAGGTAAGGTTAGGTTAGGGTTGGTTGGGTGAGGTAAGGTTAGGTTTGGTTAGGTTAGTTTTGGAAGTGGTAGGATAACCGATTTTCCAAAATATTTTTATTTTCATTGAGGTCCTTGCATAATAAAAGCGGGCCTTTTCCAACAAATTATTTTTATAAAGATTCTGGACCAATTAACGCTGCATTTATTAAGTTCCTTGAACAATAAATATATACCTTTTCCAAAATATTGATTGTTTTACGGGTCATTTCAGGTTGGCTTTGATTCGGCTCGGTTAATTAGAGGCATCCTTTTAAACTTGGGATTTGACCATCACAGTATCATTATTTATTTAGGAAAGTGTATTGATAGACGCAAGCTTAAGAACAAGGGTATTTTCTTTAAACCAAAAGAGGTATTTTTTAATTCGGTTTTATAATACGGCGTTAAAAATATATCGTTTAATAGCAATGAAAATTTTAAGATAATAAACCCGCACATTTTGGCTATATGCGGTCCAACGGGATTCGGTTCAATGGGACATTCGGTCTAATGGGATTCGGACCAATGGGCCAGCAGCAAAGAAAACTGTGCATTATGTTATGAGATTAGAAAAAGGCCGGGTTGAAAAATCCTAACTTCCCTGACAAATAATGGGGTATCTTCCGTAACTTGTTATTTTTTCTTTATATATAAATTTTGTTCGGTAATTTTAATCGTTTCACGATTTATTTTATTTTCTTTTAAAACAATATATATTTTAATTTTTACAATTTGTGAATTTCATCGAAAGCTTATGTTTGCTAGAATTTTATCTAACGTATATCAATGAGAACCTAAGACATTACTAACTTTAATATATTAACTATTATACTAACTAATACATTTATGAAATATTTAAATATATTGCATTTTAATATCGAAATTTTTTATAACCACATTAACAGTTCGTTCCGGATGAGCCGTTTTGAACAAGAATAACGGTGTAGGTTATTAGAACACCAATGAGCTGGAAATAAGTAAATCAATTAGTGAATAATATTTGGGGCTACGTCCAATGGCTCAAAAACCACTTATTGATGAAACACGCCAACGAAATGTGAATTTAAAATCTCAGTTCTGTGCTTTCGTTACAAAAATACTTGTGTGGGAAGTAAAATATGCTAACTAATTTTCGAACCATTGAATCTGAATTTAATTAATTTTTATTCAGTTTTCAAATAAATCAAACTTATACCGATGGTAATAGTGATTTTCGAATTTCGCAAAATCCAGATGCTGTGAATCGGAATGAATATGTTTCTCGCATTGACATGAATAGCAGGAGCTGTAAATATGCATATATCGTCGAAGTTTTACAAAGCATCAGCGCAAATTCATGTAATTTTTATACATTCATTAAATGTGAGCTATATTACGAGTTCGTGTGCATACTTAATTAAGATAACAGGGTTATGCTATATAAAGCTAAAAAAATTGGAAAATGCTAGTTAATAATTATGTTAATGTCCAAATGTCCATACTAAACTAGAAATTTTTGAACCCATAGTGCAAGATACCAAAATATGAAACCTAAACCTAAGTAGCAAGTTCTATTCTATGAGCAATGAGAAGGCTACTATAGGAAGAAAACAAAACGCAAAACAAGTACTTGTAAACATTTTAAAAATGTGAATATGGGCATATAAGTGCGTATTTTCGGGTTAAAAAATTACTTTTACAAGTACTGTACCTCATTGTATGTTTGCTTTGAAGAGTTTTCGTTAATTTTGAACTTTGAAAGAATGCGATATGTTTCCACAGACTGAAAAAAAAACGGAAATTATTATTTCACTCTTTTACATTTTCCTATTAGAAACCCATAAACATCAATGAATTAATTGATAGTAACAGTATCAGGAAGTCAAACCCTCCTTGGATAGTATAATTGGGCCAGTTTTTCAGGTGATGTCTGGGGTAATAGGGGAGAATGGGACAAACAATTACTTATTCCAATCGTCAGTATAGCGTCACTAGAAGTTTATATGTGCACAATTAATTTTCACTACTATACAGTAGGAACAGCACTACTGCAGACAGTTTTGCTAAGTCGGGAGAATAGTGTGTGTTGACCTTCATTTTAGACGGTCTTGACCTCTCTGAATGGGGGTATAATGTCGCACAAAGAACTAAATTTACACTAATTAAAAAGAGACCAATTTTGTCATAAACGACGCAAGATTTCATATCTATTGAAATGCTTGACACTTTATTTAACGGATAATTATGAAAATCTTTGTTGCATCGGCCCAAAACGTACGTCAAAATGTTAATACCGTAATTTCAAAAAATCAAATTTTACTATACTCTTTGGACGCTGGTTGTAACTTGGAAGTTCAGTTTGGTATTTGATGGTATTGCAAGATATCCATTTTACCCCATTTATTCAGAAAGAACATGAAAAATACCATCTCTGGTCGATGACACCGATAATAGTACATCCAACCTAACCCAGTGTCTCCCAAAATGTTCGATGTAATGGATTATAAATATACCACACATTTATCATGTGATTTTTTTTTCGATTTCAAAGAACTACCTTGTTAACAATTTCTATATTTGTCACACACCAATAGATGTGGGGAAAGTATGATATTAAGCTAGATTCCCACTCGACGGAAAACACGACGGAAACCCGGCAGAATGGGGTTCGACTGAAAAATCTTTACGCCGAGCCCGACGGAATTACCGTTCGGCCGGGCGTAAGTTGTGTTCTATTTTTTCGGTCGTGTTCGGCGTTACGCCGGCGTCTCAGCCAATGAAATTATCCCACTGACTACGGCATAAATTTCAAGTGCGCACGCATACGCGAGATAGATTTTATAGCCGCCATTTTTTGTGGTTGACCAAGGCTTAGCTTAAGAAAGAAAAATGAAACTAATGGAAGTAAAAAGAGATTAGATGTTAATAGGAAAGAATTTAGTGAGGAGGCTAGAAAATATCCCTTCTTGTACGATCGAAGCGACAAGAGGACAAAGATACCAATTCAGAGTGTGAAATGGATGTTGTGGAAACCACTCAAATCTGTCACGTGACCCAAAAATATCTACCGCCAAACTAAAAATTCAGTCGTAGTGTGAACGGTCTACCGCTGGACGCCGGCGTAAGTTAAAATTTCTACCGTCGACTGCGTGATTTCCGCCGGGTTTTTTCGGTCGAGTGGAAATCTAGCTTTACAGCTCGTGATGGAAAAGGTCATGAGACTAGTACTATTAGAGTTAGCGAGATTATTGGTACGCCGATGATGACTTAAAACTACAACTTGACGTACACGTTTTTCAATAAAGTAGTATGTCAGATTGGTCTGTGAACACTATTCACAAGAATTAATCTGGAAATCTCGTGACACAAGTAACGTACCAAGGATTATTTAAAATCATTGGTTGGACCATACTCATTCCAAAAGCTGACTACACGTACAACTATGATTTTTAACAATTACAACACACTATGATGTATACAACTGACGGGGTATAAGATATTTTTAACTTTACCTGATCATGAGGTATGTCAGAATACAGACAAATAGTCGCAACCCTGAAGATATTAACGATAAAAATAATAAAAGTAGACAGCAGTCTCCACATGGATGTACTACTTGAAAGACGAGTTTCATTGTCAATCAGAATGTATCCCATAATGGAGAGCAAATTAAAACATAAACCAATAGCTAGTAGCGTGGACAAAACTGAACAAGCCTGAATGAAGAGTGTGGCTAAACTAACGAAAGTCAATCGCATTTCGGCTATAATCCGTTTTAAACTTTGATCATTTGTTTCTTGAAGCAATTTCAGCGCTACGTTGAACTGATAGATTTTTTCGGCGAATTTCAAGCAAAAAAACACGAACAATCCCTCAACAGCGGTACACGAAATCACTTTATGAACCATAAGGACGACTTGAAGAAATGTTGTAGCAAGGACAAGCTTCCAATGTCTCGCATTCGGGACAATAAAAAAGTACGAAAATGAAAGAACTTCTATAAAGCCCCATATCGCCAGTAATGATAAGAAAATTATTCCATTTTTCTTAATTCTTCGTCTGAATGCGTTATTGGGTTCTGGAATGGACGATTTTAAAGCCAACTTAAAGTTCGGTATGTCTCCAAAATAGTGACGATTTCGAAAGCAAACAATCCACAATATAATTTCGTAGCCAGTGCTTGAGAGCACGATAGCCATTGACGAGAATTTATACAACGTGGTTGCCCTTTCATTAACTTCCATTGTAGTAGAGTTGTCGTATTGAACGTTGAAAGTGTCGCCTCTGACTATGTACTTAATAATTTCCGAGTTAATGATTAAACACGTAAACCATAGAACAAATGGAAACCAGATTTTTGGATGAAACTTTGACATTTTTCTAGAACTTCCATCTAATGTTAATCCGATTAAACACAAGTGACGAGTGAAGAGCGTGTAGAAGGAATTCATTCTTTAGATTTTGTTTTTGCTTCGAAATAAAGAAATATGTTTCGCTTTGACTTCACCACAAAGAAATTTGCAGCAGTTTGTCGACGTCTTCAGCAAATTAAACTAAATTCCACACTGCGTCCAGCAAACTTCGAATTTTAAATATTAGAACCTCATGATTAAGACCTTTCGTTGCAGGTTTAAAATACTTAAAATAACTGCAAGAACCAACGTGCTCCTTTACAACATAGTCATATTTCCAATGTCAAAATTCAAGCCGTTTTAGTTTGCAAAATGGCAATATTTCAACTTAGAACGTCCGGTATCGGAGCAAACAGTAAACTCTTCAATACATTTAAATACTGGCTAGTTTATATATGTGATTAAATGAAACCTTTGAGAGATTGCTTCGTGGTTTGTTATAATGTCAAGGGGCTTCATAATAATACACTCGGATGTCATTACAATATGTTTCTTCCACCGTAATTCCCAAAGGCCTTGAAATAATAGTTTACGTTGTTTCAATTTTGTCTTATGTATATACGAGGGTGAACCAACATTTAAGAAAAGCTTCTTTCTTTTCGAAGGAAGGAGTTTGAAATTAAATATTAATAGGTTTCTATATTTCTCTATTTCTTTAAGTGGCGCGGTGAACAGGGTATTAATATTATATGAAGCGCAAATTAGATTTCAAGGAATAGTTGTGAGTAGAATATACAAAACGAAATCGATCGAAACCATCAGGGAAATATCAGATACACCCAAACCTATTAGCATGTATTGGGGTACTTAATATAATATTTATTTTGTGTATTAGCAAAGTTAAATTATAAACTGGACAATAAATATTAAACGTGGTAAATTTTGAATTATATACAATAAGGAAAGAGAAGTGGGTGCAAATTTGTAGCGTATTTCCGCGGATTCCAAGAGTAAGCCGAGGTGTAACCTAGGATTGTTATGGTCACCTCCGAAGTTGCCTGTTAGATATTCATGTTAGCATAAGTTTAGGCCTATAAGATGTTACAGAGTGCTTTTCATGAAGTGTTCTAGGTGAAACGTCATAGATTCTCCTATAGTGACGCCTGATGAGGCAAAAGGCTTAATACAGACTAAATAGGAAGATGGACTGCAAACAAAGTCGAGTGTAGTCAATTTTCGCGTTGTTCTCGAACTAGGTCTCAGTAAGTCTTTAGCATTACTAAGTATAGGTAGTTTCATACTTATAGAACATATATTATAATCTTATGATGTTAGTGAATAAATACATGATCGCATATATTTTTATCCAAATACTTGTTTTTCTGAGTGACTAAATAAACACCATGTTGTGCAGCCAATTACCTTGTTCTAATCCCGTCAAGTAATTGTTAAAAGCAAGTTTCAGATAAGAATAAATCAATTCACAATTAGTTACCTCTTCGTAAATTATGTCTGAATAGAAACAAATCAACGTGATCCTCAACAAATTGCTGATAAATTGAGTAAATCCTTCCGAATTTTGAAAAACAATGTCGTACGTTTGTATGCTAATGAGAACGGTGCACATAATATTAACCAGATTAAACACCAAAGCAATTCGCAGAAAACCGGAAAGCGTTGCACGAATTTGGGCGAAAACGTCGTAGAGTCGAATGAATAATAATCGTTTATCTTGAAATAATCGTCTCTGACCTTCATCTCCATTTCGGTGTTTAATAAAAATTAAGGATAAATTATAAGACCGCAAACACTCTCCAAAATATAAACAGTAGAACATGAACAGGCCTTCGGTTGCCGTAGAAGCTATGATTTTATGGATGGTCACTACGGCAAATAGAATCGTGTCTGCTACCACTAATTTCCAGTCGTTTACAAAGAAATACAAGCGCAAGTTGTTTAAATATAATACAATTTCGCAAATTAGCCACGTCAAAATTACAATGATAAAAAATCGGCCGTGTTTCACAACACGGTTAAAATTCGCACTGAATGAGTTTATGTTCGATAATTTCCACAGATCTCTCGAAATGAAGGCAAAAACATGGCGATTCCGAAGACACTGAACCCACAAATAAATCTCGTAAAAGCCATTGAAGAACGAGTATATTACAATACACGTTACGAGCACCGGACTTTTAATATTTGGCATTGAAAAAAATTGACGACTTATTCGAGACACGTCGATTGAAGTTGAGTTTTGAGGTAAAGTGCCTGCTTTTAGAATTTCATGCATTAGCCTTTTAGTCGGATTGCAGAGGATGGCTAAAAGTAACGGTGCCCAAAACAATGGTGAATATTTGGAAATCCGCATCGGTTTGTTGATTATAATTCCAATAATGCGTAAATGACTTGTAAACAAACAATATCCTGTTGGGATTTTAGAGTCAATGTGATTTTTGCTTTTTGTTGGAATCATTTTAGGTTTCAGTATTTGCTGATGAATTATTTTGATGCTTTAACTTTCGAATCTCTGAAAACGTTCCTTGTAAATTTTCTGAAGACGATCCAAATGTTTTGCAATGCATTTAAATACCTATTAATTCTTTAAAGTTTTCAAGTATGAAAGAGACATAATAAAATTGGTTTCTTTAGAACGTTCTCAAGCTTGATAAATAATCTTTTAATGGACAGCAAAAATATCTGGATTAGGAACGTTGCTTTCTTTTGATAAAGGCATAAGTTTATCATGTCTCTAAGTAAAGATAAGGGTGCTACTGCTATGGCAATAGCGTTTATCTGGCTCCCTTTAATGAAACCCTATACTCTCTCCGTATCATTTACCACCTCAACTTCAATACAAAATTGTACTGCCTAGGCAAGCGTTTCTTTTATCCCTTTTAGAATGTTTCGGGACTAAAACCGCCTCTATCTCACGAGAGAGAGATTTTAGGGTTGCTTAAAGCAGGGAGAGAGGGAGATGCCGCGTGAATAGCGCGAGGTGTCTCTCTTTTGGGTGGGGGAAGTAAATTTCCCAGCCAACGGGGGTAGTATCGCCCGGGCCACCGCGAGCTCTACTGCGCAAAATCCAAAGTTTTTATCTCATGTAGCTGTGACGTGGGATATTATAGCGACTATTCGTGATGTCACTTCGCGCATGCTCAATGATCCACCGAATGACCCAAGGTAGAGAGAGAGAGCACATAGTATTTCAAGCCCCCGTTTTCAACCCCTTCCCGCTAGATACGAGTTCTGTTAGCATTAGGTGGCTTCTCCCTCTCTCCCTGCTTAAAGCATGGAATAACCACGCGAGATGGAACGGCGACGAAGATAGCGGAGCCTCTACCAGAAATGAAGCGAGTGACGTAGGAGAGCTCTCCGAGATAGTGGGAACAGAAAGTTCGGTCTGCGCAATATTCGCGCGCATCTGATTTGTTATTGGTTACAGCTGTTTTAACGTTGAGGTTTAAAGCCGAGGCAGCGCCGAACCGTCCATCTCTCGAAACTTGGCGAGAGTAGCGTAAGCCTTGTTCACTAAAATTTGAAATTGAACTAGCGCGCCAACCGACGCGCGCAGCCTTTCCACGTACCCACCTTTAGGAAGGGAGGAGGAATCTAAAGGGGGTATTCAAGTTTTTGGACGACAGGTTTTTCAACACTAGGGGGCTGTTCCATCTCGCGTTAGTTCTTCCATGCTTAAAGCATAGCGCGGCTCCTGTGGATCCCCTCCAAGTTGACTTTCCTTGCGAACTCCAGTTTTGGCTTGGCGAAGGTAAGAGGCATTTGTGGGCGGGATTTATACGTGCATGTATAAATCCCGCCCACTAGCCTTTACCAAGCCAAACCCGGAGTTCAGGAGGAAAGTCAACTTGTAGGGGATCCACAGGAGCCGCGCTATGCTATAAGTAAAATTCGTTCCCCCCCATGGCTATACGAAACATAAAAATCTCCTTTAATTCTATTGGATGATTTTTTACATGTGACCCATTTAGTAATCATCTCGACCCTTTGTGGCTGCACGGCGAAAGGAATTTCAAAATTTTCTCTCTTCGGATCATAGCGCTATACGAGTTCTGACGTCACAGTAGCCTGCGGAAGATGCCCAGTCGTAACCCATATTTGTGTACTTAGAGGCATGATAAACTTATGATAAAGGTATTGATATATTTAATAGCGGCTTTTTAGTACTTATATAAAAGCCTTTTAAAATATATACTTCTGGACATTTCCGGCAAGTAAATAAAGTTATTCGGTCTTTTTTCGTTTGTTGGTCGATAGGTTAAAAAAAAATAGAATAACAGTTCCCTCTGGAAAATGCTACTTTTCTGTTTACAAATTTGTCAATCATTCAGTATAAAGCGTCAAACAATGCATTACAGTAGTTAATGAAGTTATCGAATTCCTTTAAAATCCATTAATATGGATCCATTTTCAGCAGGGTGGAACAGATCAAACGAACATGTTTTAAGATCAATTTCGCTGTACTACTCGTGAAATCAGGACCGTTATTCATATTCCTTTCATTAAAAGCCATGTCATACTTACTGACCTTTACCATATCGAGTACTGCAGACAAATTTTACTCAAAATAAGTGATCGTCTGATATGTTCCACCCAGTATAAATAGAAATACTATATTACCCTTGACCAAGAATCCTTATAATACATGAGAAATTATTATTATCCATCTTAGGTTAACATGATCTCATGCTTTTTGTAATGCGTTCGTCATACGTTTTCCAATGTGACTGTTATTTCGGGTAACTGGGAATTAAGAGTGCGGAAAACCAGTATGAAGAAGAAGGGGAGTCAAAGATGGTTGAAGGAAGGTAACTATAACGGCACAGCCCGATATCTCTCTCACGCGCATCTACCTCAGCGCATCCGAGGAGTCAGACGTCACGTGATCTGATTCTTCTCTCTCTGTTGCGCCGCCGATTGCGCATGTGCAGAACTCTGATACCGAGCCACAGCTCAGCACCGGTTTTGATATTGGGGAAGCTAACGGAGGATTTGGTCTCTCCGAACTTACTTCTCATACGTACTCACTGGGAAAACCAAAATGGGGTTACGGGACTGAAATTCATTTTTATCATTTAACGTTCTCAGTCTTTTTTAGGGTTCTTGCCTTGACCCATATCATCAATCTAAAGAAATCGATTTAAACCACGTTTTTACCAGTAATAAAGACTTGACACTTAATCATCTCATTTAAAACCATATTTCGTGAAATCATGGTTATTTCCAGAATGGATGTTATCTAATTTAGAGCTTAAGCTCAACTTGACAAACCATGACACGTCACATGATATTAAAATGTATTAGTCAAAATTGTTTTTTCTGTTGTTGCGATAATTGGATTCTAGGAATCTCAATTGACATTATCTTAGCATGATTTTTTTTATCAATTGGTTGAGTTTCGTTGTTAACCGTGTGCAATTCTATGGTGTTGTTCAGGTTATGACCTTCCCCTATAGCACGCAGATAGTTTTAGAAACGAGCCCTGGTAGATATATATTCTTTATGAGATTTGCTAGAACAAAGCCACAAAGGGTCAGAAATTAGAAATTAATATAGGTATTGCAAACAGAAATTAAGTTTAATCGATATGAGAAATTTGGCTTTAATCGCGTATTTTAATCGATATGAGAAATTTGGTTTTAATCGCGTATTCTAATCGATATGAGAAATTTGGTTTTTATCGCGTATTTTAATCGATATAAGAAATTTGTCTTTAATTGCGTAGTTTTATCGATCGATGTGAGAAGTTTTTGCGTAGTTCAAACACTTGTTATGATTCGAAATTATCCAAAAAAAAGGTATAAATGTAGCATTTCGAAAAAGTGGAGCTATGATTTTCATGTATGAAATCACAGGATCAATAGGCCCTTGTAGATATGACCTGACACCCTTCCGTAAAGTTAATCGAAAATCGTCCATTAAATTTCCCATAGAAAAAGCATCTGGTTTTTGGTGGTCCATTTGTAAATTATGGTAAAACCGTTATTCGCTGTATACAAAGTCAGTTTAAGAAGTTAGCACGTTCAAAGCTATTTTGTCCAATATTCGTGCAGGTTGATCACATTACGGTAAATTAGGCGGAGTACTGTACATCAGTATTGTGTTCAATCTGGTAGTTGCTTATGATCATGAAAGATTGAGATTTAAAATTTTTCCTGTCTTCTAAGAAGCTAAGGTTTTTTTTCAGAGCTCGAAGTCATTCGATATCCTTCTTAGTTTGAAGTAACCAAGAAAAATCCAGTGATCCAGGAACTTGTAAATGGCTGGGATAGACATTCCTAGACAAATTCCTAAATTTCCGCCGATGAGCCCAAAAATCTCCATCGTCTGTTAATAATAAAGTCATACAATTATGTAGGAACCGAAATCTGCAGTTGCAGAGATAAATTTAGAGTTATATTTGGAAAACCAGAAGTACGTAGCACTTTTTGATTAGCATATTTATCAGTTTTTCTAACGAATCATTGAGCTCAAAGCAATGATTTCTTTACGAAAAGTTTTATAATAATATGTCACAAAACCGTTCTATGAAAGTTTCATTGACATTTTAATCAATTTGTGATCAGTTTCATAAGATATGTTCCATAAGTTTGTCACTGGTTACTGAGAGCTTGTCAGTTTTTGAGATACCATAATGTTCTAAAAACGGATGCTACTGAATTAAATCTGAGAAATATGCTACGTACTTCCGGTGTTAGTTATTTTATCCTCGTTGAAAAAATGTTCTTACACCGAATTTGGGCTGATGATTGTAAATTAAAGATCTATACGTAAGTAAATACATATGAACAATAACCTTGTCGTCTGTATTCGTAAAATTGTAGCTGCCAAAAAAGAAGGAATCAGTCTCGTGTAGTCAACTTCTGAAAGAAAACTCACCAACTTTCACTGAAACATTGCAACTGAGGAAAATTTAAATATTTTAAATTTAGCTCTTTCTCTTAAACGACCTAACCTATTACACCAGCCAATAATTACCTACAACTAGTTTAAAAAAAAATTAACTGGTCAAATTGATCAAAGCAAAATCGTTTCGATCGATTTGATCAAAGTTTATGCGATCGAACACAGTAAGAAATTATGGAATGATTTTTGTGTTTTCCTTTTTTATGCAATTATAGATTTTTCTCTTGACCCATTACATTCGATCGAAATAGTTATTATCTAATCTTATGGTTTCTACAACCGTCTTGGGTGTGCACTGTCAATAGAAAGGGAGGAGCGATCTTATTGATTCGCTTAGCATTATGCAAAGACTAAATAGTTGCGAATAAAAAATGGCTGCTATAAAGGCTTTTAAATTTAGAACGGTCATTCATTATTTGGATTAATGAGTATTGACAAAACTGTTACCGCTTGTGATGGTCCCAAGTCGAAGCGATTCGATTGCATATCGTACATTTCCAGGCTATTCACAAGGATAAAAACATTGGTAATGATGGGTAAATTATGAAAAAGGTGAAGAAAGAATACAATAGAAATAAAAAAAAAATTCAAACTTACTCGCATCTATTGGGACATTCTTCATTGCAAGAGTCGAGATATTGAGTGTCAAAATCGTTATAGCAATAAGCTTGATAAAAGAAAATTAAATTTAGTGCAGTCATGGCTAACCATGTCTAGCTCTTTTTTCATGTTAACTAATTATGTGAAAGTTCCCCTTGAGTCGCATATAGTGTCTCCCTTGCGTAATATTCTATAAACGGCGTTGTTTATGGCCAATTATGTGATTTCCTTCTAGAGCTTATTAGATTATAGGGTATAAGCTTATCTGAAGGATCCTGCGAGTGTCGTTGACCATTATTCAAGTTAGATTTTGTTTTATTAATTAGGCTTTAACTTTAGGTTCTCTCTGAGACAACTACTCTAATACTGATTCCAGACTTTCAGTCCAATCAGATGACATTTACTATCAGCATAAGTTCATTAGATACGTCACTGGTTACTGAGAGCTTGTCACAAAGTGACGTGATGGGTGAAACGTCATATTCTGCAAAAGCGACGCCTGGCGAGGCGCTGTCAAAGGCTTAGTACAGACTAAATAGGAAGATGGACTGCAATTCTCGCGTAGACACTCAGTAAGTCTCTAGCATACAAAGTATAGCTAGTGTCATACTTATGAAACATATCTTATAAACTTAAGCTATCATGGATCTGTTCTGAAAAATTCTTACAGTAATCGCCGACGCATTTTTTTGAGTTTTTCGTTAGTATTTGAAATCTAGCTGGTACGCATTTGCAACGTTCCATGAGACGACGGTTCCGACACCTGACCAAGCAATTCTACACGTTTATATTGTAGAATTAATCAAGACGCCATCGTTTACGTTTAAGAAATTTCACACTTACGTATCTCCCTAAAGGTTTGGTAAAGTTACTTTCGGCCCAAGCTCTGGAATAATTTCTACAAGCCGTTCTGAACGGTGGTTCCAACAACAAAATTTGACTCTAAAGAAACAAAGTACCCTGTATTAAAATTTTGAAACCACAGTTTATTTCGCCCTGTGAGACACTATAACGTCTCATTTTGGTTTTTATCTACATGGGTGCAGGGCTGGAAATAAGCACAGGACACTGTACATTGTTCAATAAAAATTTAAAATGTCCCATAATTTTTTTTTAAAAACTAAGGAGCTCACAGGACATTTTGACCAATAATGTTTTAGAAGATTTGATAGCTTCAAACTCTCTCCTTCGTCTGTGACATGCATTTGGAGGGGTGAATGCATACTCGCGAAATCTGTTTCATCCCCCTCGCCTATTCACCACGTACCTAAGATAATTTGTGATATTGCGCGTGAAAAAATAGCGCGGTTTTATTTTACATGACTGAGGCTAACCGTGGCCACTGCGGTTTATCGCCACAATTTAATTTGATGATGTACATGTTTGAATTAATTTAGTTTGCTAATATTGATGTTATTTACCAATATACTAAAACGTTTTAGCTTATAATGACAACCTATGGCCTAAGTTTAAACGAAATTCTAAAGGATTTTAACGATGTGTTTTTTATAATTAAATGATGATTTCAAGAACATCCGCGGCAATTTTAATTTAATTTCGGCGTGCTAACGTTTAAAACAAACTTTAACCTCGTTCAAACGCGAAAATAACACTAAACAACAAAATAGAACGGAGCGCGGAGGTCTCTTCCTTGAGATACGCCTATGCCAAATTCTCCCGTTTGGTGGCGAACGAGCGTTATTCTCGGGGAGAATGACATCATCAACTACAAATCTGATTGGCTGATACCATTTTAAACACCTCTCGCGCGCTGGAGCGTCTCGAAATGCATGTCAACTTGTCAAGCTAAGGCAAAGGCAGGAAAATATGGCAGTCCGACACTTTCCCCTATTTATTTTTGATAGCTTGACTATGAAGATGCGACACTATTTATGCACACGCCAGTGGACAGTGTCCAATAAATTTTCCGGTCAAATAGGGGGGGTCACTGGACATTTTGACCAATAATGTTTTAGAAGATTTGATAGCTTGACTATGAAGATGCAACACTATTTATGCACACGGCAGTGAACAATGTCTTATAAATTTTCCAGTCAAATAGGGGGTCACTGGACGCATGTCCTATAAGAAATTTTTCTTATTTCCGGCCCTGCTTGGGTGTATAACTTCAATGTAGATATATTTTATAAACATATGGTTCCACATATGATCCGATGTTTTCAGATAGTTACACATATAGTTGTTTAATATTATGAGATGCGGTTGTTATAATTACCCTAGTTCCAAAAAGTTCGTACAAGTTTCCAGGAGTAACACGTATTTTGAGTTCCGTTTCCAATGGAATAGCAAAGGGACTGTGTATGTAAATTGTGCCTTGACGCGGCCTTACATCACCACCAAGGGTTTCATTATCGTCGAATTGTATCGAGAAGTAGTAGTCAACTATGAAGAAAAACATTGCACATACTGGTAATTAAATTGAACTTATCCGAAATTAAACTTACGCATTTGTCTAACTCCTTTAACACGCCTTAATGGAGAAAAATTCCACTGACTGTTGATGGTAAAACAAGATAACAAACCTCTGTGAGACCAGGAAGCATTCCTGAAAGCAAATTTTCAAAATCATATTCCGTTGTAAGACAGTTTTCATTATATTAAGTTACTTGTGTATATTGTCTTCTTCGTAACCAGCGTAGCCCGTAACATTCGCGAAATTAAATAAAAACTCTGGTGTAATACGAACATTATGAAGCTCTTGCATGGTTAAATTTTGAAAAACCCCGTATAAATCCTACGTATGTGTATAAACTGTATTGCAAAGGGTTTAGTTATTTTTTAAAGTGCGAGAAATCTTACTTCAAAATCATTCGTTCTACAAGTATCCTTGTAACGTGGCAAATTGCACAATTTGGATTTCATTATTCTGAAAAGAAGAAATAATATTAAACAGAGCTGAGCTAATTAATTAATTAGTTAGCTAATTCAAATTCTAATTAATTAGCATTATTTACTAATTCAAAATGGTAATTGAATTTTAATTACCTTAGTGGTAATTGAGAAGAAATTCTAATTAATTAGTATGCATAGGAAAGGCATTTATCTAATTAAAATTTAATTTAATAATTAACTAATTAGCCAATTGGATTTTCAATTAATCTTTTACGTCAATTCGTGGTGAAAAAAAAATCGAGGAATTTGTTCATGATTCATCTATTTGAATATGAAAAAGGCCTTATAATATCGATGAGGAAACCTTTGTGCTACTATCTAAATTTTTCAGCTCCTCAAAACAAGTGAGAATACTAGTACTATAGTACTCTCTTCGTGAATAAAATTCCCCAAGGTGAAGTCTAAGAAAATTTCGTAAATCGTAACTGCCCAATTTCGAAATTTCAACTATTTTTCCTTCTAATTAATAGCAGATGGATTTACTACTCAGGAGCCCATTTTCCTGTGGCAAGAAAATGAAGAAATGAGACTAATTTTAACATGAGGAAGGTTCGAGGCTTGCTTCATTCATCGAGAATAATTCACTGCTTCCGTACCCGTTTTTCGAGGGCATTAAAACATTTAACTTTGCATTACCAAAGCAGAAAATCCATGGACACTTTTATATTTTTATGTTTACTTTTGGTTTCTATCTAATTAGACAAGTAGTTAGAAATTAGTAATTCTAATTAATTAGGTTGATAAATAAATGCCTAATTTCTAATTGAATTTAATTGGTATGTCTAATTGCTAATTGGCTAACTAATTAGTTCAAAAATATTTATCTAATTGCTAATTCTAATTCAATTAGTTGTCAGCTAATTAGTACAGCTCTTTAAATAAATAAATACCCATTCACTTCGCAAAAGAAATCTGTTTCATCCCCCTCGCCTATTCACCACGTACCTAAGATAATTTGTGATATTGCGCGTGAAAAAATAGCGCGGTTTTATTTTACATGACTGAGGCTAACCGTGGCCACTGCGGTTTATCGCCACAATTTAATTTGATGATGTACATGTTTGAATTAATTTAGTTTGCTAATATTGATGTTATTTACCAATATACTAAAACGTTTTAGCTTATAATGACAACCTATGGCCTAAGTTTAAACGAAATTCTAAAGGATTTTAACGATGTGTTTTTTATAATTAAATGATGATTTCAAGAACATCCGCGGCAATTTTAATTTAATTTCGGCGTGCTAACGTTTAAAACAAACTTTAACCTCGTTCAAACGCGAAAATAACACTAAACAACAAAATAGAACGGAGCGCGGAGGTCTCTTCCTTGAGATACGCCTATGCCAAATTCTCCCGTTTGGTGGCGAACGAGCGTTATTCTCGGGGAGAATGACATCATCAACTACAAATCTGATTGGCTGATACCATTTTAAACACCTCTCGCGCGCTGGAGCGTCTCGAAATGCATGTCAACTTGTCAAGCTAAGGCAAAGGCAGGAAAATATGGCAGTCCGACACTTTCCCCTATTTATTTTTGATAGCTTGACTATGAAGATGCGACACTATTTATGCACACGCCAGTGGACAGTGTCCAATAAATTTTCCGGTCAAATAGGGGGGGTCACTGGACATTTTGACCAATAATGTTTTAGAAGATTTGATAGCTTGACTATGAAGATGCAACACTATTTATGCACACGGCAGTGAACAATGTCTTATAAATTTTCCAGTCAAATAGGGGGTCACTGGACGCATGTCCTATAAGAAATTTTTCTTATTTCCGGCCCTGCTTGGGTGTATAACTTCAATGTAGATATATTTTATAAACATATGGTTCCACATATGATCCGATGTTTTCAGATAGTTACACATATAGTTGTTTAATATTATGAGATGCGGTTGTTATAATTACCCTAGTTCCAAAAAGTTCGTACAAGTTTCCAGGAGTAACACGTATTTTGAGTTCCGTTTCCAATGGAATAGCAAAGGGACTGTGTATGTAAATTGTGCCTTGACGCGGCCTTACATCACCACCAAGGGTTTCATTATCGTCGAATTGTATCGAGAAGTAGTAGTCAACTATGAAGAAAAACATTGCACATACTGGTAATTAAATTGAACTTATCCGAAATTAAACTTACGCATTTGTCTAACTCCTTTAACACGCCTTAATGGAGAAAAATTCCACTGACTGTTGATGGTAAAACAAGATAACAAACCTCTGTGAGACCAGGAAGCATTCCTGAAAGCAAATTTTCAAAATCATATTCCGTTGTAAGACAGTTTTCATTATATTAAGTTACTTGTGTATATTGTCTTCTTCGTAACCAGCGTAGCCCGTAACATTCGCGAAATTAAATAAAAACTCTGGTGTAATACGAACATTATGAAGCTCTTGCATGGTTAAATTTTGAAAAACCCCGTATAAATCCTACGTATGTGTATAAACTGTATTGCAAAGGGTTTAGTTATTTTTTAAAGTGCGAGAAATCTTACTTCAAAATCATTCGTTCTACAAGTATCCTTGTAACGTGGCAAATTGCACAATTTGGATTTCATTATTCTGAAAAGAAGAAATAATATTAAACAGAGCTGAGCTAATTAATTAATTAGTTAGCTAATTCAAATTCTAATTAATTAGCATTATTTACTAATTCAAAATGGTAATTGAATTTTAATTACCTTAGTGGTAATTGAGAAGAAATTCTAATTAATTAGTATGCATAGGAAAGGCATTTATCTAATTAAAATTTAATTTAATAATTAACTAATTAGCCAATTGGATTTTCAATTAATCTTTTACGTCAATTCGTGGTGAAAAAAAAATCGAGGAATTTGTTCATGATTCATCTATTTGAATATGAAAAAGGCCTTATAATATCGATGAGGAAACCTTTGTGCTACTATCTAAATTTTTCAGCTCCTCAAAACAAGTGAGAATACTAGTACTATAGTACTCTCTTCGTGAATAAAATTCCCCAAGGTGAAGTCTAAGAAAATTTCGTAAATCGTAACTGCCCAATTTCGAAATTTCAACTATTTTTCCTTCTAATTAATAGCAGATGGATTTACTACTCAGGAGCCCATTTTCCTGTGGCAAGAAAATGAAGAAATGAGACTAATTTTAACATGAGGAAGGTTCGAGGCTTGCTTCATTCATCGAGAATAATTCACTGCTTCCGTACCCGTTTTTCGAGGGCATTAAAACATTTAACTTTGCATTACCAAAGCAGAAAATCCATGGACACTTTTATATTTTTATGTTTACTTTTGGTTTCTATCTAATTAGACAAGTAGTTAGAAATTAGTAATTCTAATTAATTAGGTTGATAAATAAATGCCTAATTTCTAATTGAATTTAATTGGTATGTCTAATTGCTAATTGGCTAACTAATTAGTTCAAAAATATTTATCTAATTGCTAATTCTAATTCAATTAGTTGTCAGCTAATTAGTACAGCTCTTTAAATAAATAAATACCCATTCACTTCGCAAAAGAAATCTGTTTCATCCCCCTCGCCTATTCACCACGTACCTAAGATAATTTGTGATATTGCGCGTGAAAAAATAGCGCGGTTTTATTTTACATGACTGAGGCTAACCGTGGCCACTGCGGTTTATCGCCACAATTTAATTTGATGATGTACATGTTTGAATTAATTTAGTTTGCTAATATTGATGTTATTTACCAATATACTAAAACGTTTTAGCTTATAATGACAACCTATGGCCTAAGTTTAAACGAAATTCTAAAGGATTTTAACGATGTGTTTTTTATAATTAAATGATGATTTCAAGAACATCCGCGGCAATTTTAATTTAATTTCGGCGTGCTAACGTTTAAAACAAACTTTAACCTCGTTCAAACGCGAAAATAACACTAAACAACAAAATAGAACGGAGCGCGGAGGTCTCTTCCTTGAGATACGCCTATGCCAAATTCTCCCGTTTGGTGGCGAACGAGCGTTATTCTCGGGGAGAATGACATCATCAACTACAAATCTGATTGGCTGATACCATTTTAAACACCTCTCGCGCGCTGGAGCGTCTCGAAATGCATGTCAACTTGTCAAGCTAAGGCAAAGGCAGGAAAATATGGCAGTCCGACACTTTCCCCTATTTATTTTTGATAGCTTGACTATGAAGATGCGACACTATTTATGCACACGCCAGTGGACAGTGTCCAATAAATTTTCCGGTCAAATAGGGGGGGTCACTGGACATTTTGACCAATAATGTTTTAGAAGATTTGATAGCTTGACTATGAAGATGCAACACTATTTATGCACACGGCAGTGAACAATGTCTTATAAATTTTCCAGTCAAATAGGGGGTCACTGGACGCATGTCCTATAAGAAATTTTTCTTATTTCCGGCCCTGCTTGGGTGTATAACTTCAATGTAGATATATTTTATAAACATATGGTTCCACATATGATCCGATGTTTTCAGATAGTTACACATATAGTTGTTTAATATTATGAGATGCGGTTGTTATAATTACCCTAGTTCCAAAAAGTTCGTACAAGTTTCCAGGAGTAACACGTATTTTGAGTTCCGTTTCCAATGGAATAGCAAAGGGACTGTGTATGTAAATTGTGCCTTGACGCGGCCTTACATCACCACCAAGGGTTTCATTATCGTCGAATTGTATCGAGAAGTAGTAGTCAACTATGAAGAAAAACATTGCACATACTGGTAATTAAATTGAACTTATCCGAAATTAAACTTACGCATTTGTCTAACTCCTTTAACACGCCTTAATGGAGAAAAATTCCACTGACTGTTGATGGTAAAACAAGATAACAAACCTCTGTGAGACCAGGAAGCATTCCTGAAAGCAAATTTTCAAAATCATATTCCGTTGTAAGACAGTTTTCATTATATTAAGTTACTTGTGTATATTGTCTTCTTCGTAACCAGCGTAGCCCGTAACATTCGCGAAATTAAATAAAAACTCTGGTGTAATACGAACATTATGAAGCTCTTGCATGGTTAAATTTTGAAAAACCCCGTATAAATCCTACGTATGTGTATAAACTGTATTGCAAAGGGTTTAGTTATTTTTTAAAGTGCGAGAAATCTTACTTCAAAATCATTCGTTCTACAAGTATCCTTGTAACGTGGCAAATTGCACAATTTGGATTTCATTATTCTGAAAAGAAGAAATAATATTAAACAGAGCTGAGCTAATTAATTAATTAGTTAGCTAATTCAAATTCTAATTAATTAGCATTATTTACTAATTCAAAATGGTAATTGAATTTTAATTACCTTAGTGGTAATTGAGAAGAAATTCTAATTAATTAGTATGCATAGGAAAGGCATTTATCTAATTAAAATTTAATTTAATAATTAACTAATTAGCCAATTGGATTTTCAATTAATCTTTTACGTCAATTCGTGGTGAAAAAAAAATCGAGGAATTTGTTCATGATTCATCTATTTGAATATGAAAAAGGCCTTATAATATCGATGAGGAAACCTTTGTGCTACTATCTAAATTTTTCAGCTCCTCAAAACAAGTGAGAATACTAGTACTATAGTACTCTCTTCGTGAATAAAATTCCCCAAGGTGAAGTCTAAGAAAATTTCGTAAATCGTAACTGCCCAATTTCGAAATTTCAACTATTTTTCCTTCTAATTAATAGCAGATGGATTTACTACTCAGGAGCCCATTTTCCTGTGGCAAGAAAATGAAGAAATGAGACTAATTTTAACATGAGGAAGGTTCGAGGCTTGCTTCATTCATCGAGAATAATTCACTGCTTCCGTACCCGTTTTTCGAGGGCATTAAAACATTTAACTTTGCATTACCAAAGCAGAAAATCCATGGACACTTTTATATTTTTATGTTTACTTTTGGTTTCTATCTAATTAGACAAGTAGTTAGAAATTAGTAATTCTAATTAATTAGGTTGATAAATAAATGCCTAATTTCTAATTGAATTTAATTGGTATGTCTAATTGCTAATTGGCTAACTAATTAGTTCAAAAATATTTATCTAATTGCTAATTCTAATTCAATTAGTTGTCAGCTAATTAGTACAGCTCTTTAAATAAATAAATACCCATTCACTTCGCAAAAGAGAAACAATAGGAAAAAAGTGAAGAGCACGATATGCAGTTTGTCGACATTAAATAGTTCTATGGCGCGATTTCAGTCATCATTTACTAGAAAGCTTCAAAATTAGCTTTGCTGCAGTGGTATGATATTTGATGAAACATAATAGCTAGCAGAATAGAAACATATTGTCCTCATAGCTAACTGGCTATAGTTATTCCATATTTACTCAACGCTAAAACGAATACAATACAGACAATTGATAATCTTGTTGCCAATAAATGAGTCAATCACAGACTCAGAATCAAAAAGGGTTTTAGTGCTTAAAGTAATTTATGGACTATTGTGCTTTTCACCCTTAAAAATTAGAAATTGGTGGTAGCTCACGGATGATTGTAACAAACTGAAACTGCTGGTAGAAACACTTCGTCTGGGAACACGACTTCCACGTTGATTACCATAGGATAGTCCATATACTGATAGTAAAAGTTAAGAGTTTGGTTAGCGAAGAATACTAAACAAAATGCGCACAGAGATAGATAAACGGTTCTTCTTGCCTAAGGACAATTAAAAATTATTAGTTCTATTAATTTGGTCTTGCTTCTTAATAGAACAATTAAGTTATGTTAATGATATATTTTTGATGCACTACCAAAATTTAATTAATTCATAATTACAATGTTAAGAATTTTATGAAATTCATGTGACTTTTCTCTTTTTGGTAATTTCTTTTTAGATTCATCTTTTTTAATTGTACCACGGTGCTTCTGGTTAGAGTGATATAAAAACCGACGATAACGTCTGGGCGCGTAATCACTCGGTGAATTGTAATACATTGAGCACTCAAGTGACAACCTAAAGCTAATTCATCAAATCAAAGACTTCAAATGTTTTAGTTTTGATCAGTTACCTCCTGTATCTTGAACTGGGTCTGTACCGTAAGAATCCAGACTTCTTACTAATAACTCGTAGCCAAAAGATATATAGCAACGTTAAGATTTGAACATTGGTTCTACGCGCCAAAAAGTATAGAGCCATATGTTTTACAGCTTTAACTTCGTTCTGTTTCGTTCTCACGGGACAGAATTGCTTCCGTGACAATCAAACTGACTTTTTCAATAAGTACATTTTCTTCAGACAATTTCTAGCTTTCACATTCGGTTCCGGAAAAATTTGGTTTATGCCAGGCTTATTTGGTAAATGCCGGAACTAGCTTTAATTTGAGAACGTGCTTCGGCTGCACGTGTTAACATCGTGACGTAAGCGTATTTTCTGATAATAAAATTACTTACGAAAGTTGCTAGTACACTTTACGTAACATTTTCTAAAAATTTATAAGAACTGTTGTAAAATTTTGATTCTACGATTAAATCGGTTGCATTTAAATTAAAAGAGAAAAATGTATATTCCTATATGAGTCAAAATTGTTTTTCTGTTGTTGCTATATGGTTTCTTTGGGGAAATCTCAGTTGACTTCTTCTTTTTACAAGGTGTTTTAAATCCGGTAAAATTTAAGGAAAGGCCCAAGCAGGATTTTATAGTCTCAGGCCAGGTTATGTTAGGTTTTGATAAATAGAGGGAACGGTTTGCGGTTTAGGGGATCCAGGATTTTGTTTTACATACATTATTTGACTCTTATGATTTTTAAAAATTATACTTTAGTGGGGTGCATAATTTGGCTTCAGTAACATTACTTGAGATGTGACGTTATTAGAAATAATACTTAAGGGGATACACGAATGTGTGTCAGAAATGTTTTTTAGTTGTACGATTTTTTTAAATAATACCTTTGGGAGGTCAATTATATATATATATATATAGTTCGTTGTTAACAATGTGCAGTGCAGTGCAGGTTATGACGTTCTCCTTGAACGCTGAAAGTTTCAGGTACGAGCCCTTTTAGATACATTTTCTTTTTGAGATTTGATAGAAAATATTGCCAGATTTTACCTCTCCGAGTGACTTATGTCATGAAGATGGTTCGGTCCTTGACGTGTCTCTGTGTGAGCCTCATGTAATACCCCAGAGGGCCGCATGTACTAACAATCAGGGCCGGATTAACCACTAGGCAAGTTAGGCAATTGCCTAGGGCCCGGATATCTGAGGGGCCCGCAATCAGCTAGTTTTCAAAAATTGAGAAAATGAAAAACCCAAAAATATATTTCCCCCTCTTTCTCTACCAAAACATAACGTCACTGACACCATGGAAAAGCCAGGTGAGATGTAACGGCAGCCTAATGTTGAAAAACCCGTTACCCAAAAACACTATGGCAATTTATAAAGAAAGAAAGATAAAGACTAAAAGAAACATAAAAATTCAATGGAAATGTATTTTCAGAAGTCGCAATCCTCGGAGAAATAAACATCATTTTGAATTCGTTTTGTTACTGACCGTCATTAAACACTGGAGTTGCATTGTATGATTCCTTTATAAGCTTTATTCAGGTTGTTCGTCATAATTTGAAATATTTTAAATAATTGCTCAGCTACAAAATAGATATAGAAAGAACAAGGCGACCCAAGGGTTGGGCTCGTAATAGTAGCCGCATCGTACCGTACTTGACAGGCGTACAGGAAATTTGATTGAATAGCCCTTGATGCGTTACCTTAACTGTTTTAAAATGATTACTTCATTTTTTTAATCAATAATAATAATAATCTAAGCTTTGTCTATGAAGGGATTTCCACACTAGGCCTGTGGCTTGTTTACAGGTGGGTCCCTTTACATTGCATAGAGGGGTGGTGGCTAGCCCCTATGCCACAGCTAACCTACAGCGCCCTATACTAACTATTACCGTTAACCTCTGCAAGTTTTGATAGAAAGGAGAAACCGGGTTAGACCGCGGAGGAAAACTCCTTTTAACAAGCTAGGAGAGAACTTGCAAACTCTACGCAGAAGGATTTGTTCCCAGATTTTCACCCGGTGCCACAGTCCGGGATCGAACCCGGGATCCTCTTGCTGCGAGGCGAAAGTGCTAACCGCTACGCCACCCCACGTATATAACTTCTGTTATAATTATAATAGTGTGACACGAACGGAAAACGCGAGTATCCCCACTATGAGCATCCTTTAACAGAAATACCCGTATATGCCCATTAAAAGAAGTACAGAAAATGAGAGTGAATAACCCCTCGATGCCCTAACATAAATAATAACCCTTAATCCTTACTTCAATAAATTTACTTACGTTATAGTTGTAATATCCAGGGCAACAAGCTAGTACTTTCTTTTAAAATTCTTCTCGATTAGAGGAGAAATACACGTAACTTCTAATAGCAAACATCTCCTCAAGACCATTCTAAATATAACGTCAGAATATACTTTCTTTTGCTTTTAAAAAATTCACCTCGATTTCTTTGGATTTTGAAATAGGGGAGCGGGATTGAAAGTGTGAAACCCTTATTGTCGACGGGTGACAGGAATTTTAAAGGGAGTATTAAACCTTCCATTTTAATTAAGGTAACACCATAATCCTCTATCTCGCTTTAAATATGTCGAGCAATCGTAAAACACAATTCAAAATGCTTAACCTTACTGGTACAATTAAATGCAATGCTTAAAGTTACTATTATTATCCCCATCCTCTTAAAATACACGAACGTAAAAATCACCTCACTCCCATTCACTCTCCCTTAAATTACGAAAGAAAAATTCTATACTGCCAAACGCGCTACTCTTTCACGTCTACTGGTACTAGTACTAGTACGAATACAACAGGGCAGGCCAAACTAAGAGCCTGATCGTAGATGTACATCATACGATGTGGCTAAAAACGATGATACCACACTGAGTGGACGGGACGCTTTCAAAACAAAAGGGTTTTACGTGACAATCTAATGACAAATACTAAAAACAATCTGAAGTTAACAAGGACACTGATGAAAAGTTCAAACCTATTTTAAACATTATTGCCCCCGATGAATCTTTCTCTGGAGCTTTCCAAGAATTGGCAGAAATGTATTGCAATGATTTAAATTTTGAAGAGCTTGAAAACGAACATTTCAAGCATTTCTTGAAGAATGAAGAAAGCAGAAACCCAGAATTCTTTCATTCCCTCATTCGTACCAATAATATAATTTCAACTTTTCCACACTTAGAAATTATTTTGAGAATTTACTTGTGTTTGCAATGCAAGTGGCGAAAGATACTTTTCAACTTTAAAAAGAGTGAAAAACTACTTAGGAACCATATTAGCCCAGGATAAATTAAGATCTTTATCTTTGATATATATTGAAAATGATTTACTAAACGACTTCATAGACTATGAAGAGATAAATGTTTTGAGTTAGAAAGAAATTTAACTATTGAGTTCAAAAAGAAATTTAAATATGAAGTTAAGTGTTAAATCAATTAAAGATATGAAAAATAGTATGTCTCTTAGATTCTCTTAAACTGTGGTCTGTGGGGAGCTGGGGGCCCGGAACTAATGCCTTGCCTAGGGCCCAAAAAATTGTTAATCCGGCCCTGCTAACAATAATTTTACTTTCCCACCTTGTTTTTTAAGTTTGAGCATGAGTTGTTCAGGTGGATGTTTCGCGTTTATTCGATGGGGTGTGGTATTCGTATATTCGAGGACTTATAGAAAAGATCGTTGCAGGAAAATATTGTGATATGCCTTGAAAATCTAACTCTTTCAACGAAGTATCCCATTCTATATCAGAAATTATACAAAAGTTTTGCTTAGCAGTCCTTAAACCATTTATACGCAATCCTTGGCGAAACAGGGACACTCTTTCAGAGCCACAAAATAGAATATAATATGTGTATTGCAAAGTGAAAAAAGTTTAAACGATAAGAGAAATTTTGTTTTTAATTGCGTACTTCAAACATTTGTTATAATTCAAATTTTTTTTTAAAAAAAAGTATAAATGCGGCATTTCGAAACAACCGGAGTTCAAATTTTCTTGTATGAAGTCAAATTCTAAAGGGCCGGTAGACCCTTGTAAGACATGTTAAACAAAAATCTGACAGATTTTCTATAAAATTTTCCATAGAAAAAGCATGGCATTTTTGGTATTCCACGCATTGAATAACTTAAAAACTACAGCGAAGTTACGTTTCGGAATACTTTTAAATTAACAAGAATCTATTCAAGGTGTGCCTTTTCCAAGTTTCATTAACAACAATTAAGTCTAAGTATAATATTTTAATTAATTTGTAAATTATGGTAAAACCGTTATTGGCTGTACAAAGTCAGTTTAAGATGTTAGCAGGTTCAAAGCTGTTTTGTCCAATTTTCGTGCTGGTTGATAACATCACGGTGAATTAGGCTGCGTACTGTGCATCAGTATTGTGTGCGAAGGTTTTTTTATCAGAGCTCGAAGTCATTCGATATCCCTCTTAGTTTGAAGTAACCGAGAAAAATCCAGTGATCTAGGAACTTGTAAATGGCTGGGATAGACATTCCAAGACAAATACCTAAATTGCCGCCAATGAGCCCAAAAATCTCCATCGTCTGTTAGTAATAAAGTCATATAGTATTTAGAAACCGAAATCTGCTGTTCCAGTGATAAATTCATATTATATTTGGAAACCAGAGGTACGTAGCACATTCATCTGTTTTTCTATTGAATCATCCCGCTCAACTCAATGATTTGTAATATTTCATAACTCTTACGATAATAATATGTCACAAAACCATAAGTTTGTCACTGGTTACTGAGAGCTTGTCAGTTTTTGTGATTCCATAATGTTCTAAAAACTGATGCTACTGAATTACAACTGAGAAATATACTACGTACTTCCAGCGTTAGTTATTTTATCCTCGTTGAAAAAAATGTTCTTACACCGAATTTGGGCTGATGATTGTAAATTAAAGATCTATACGTAAGTAAATACATATGAACAATAACCTTGTCGTCGGTATTCGTAAAATTGTAGCTGCCAAAAAAGGAGGAATCAGTCTCGTGAAGTCAACTTTTAAAAAGAAAACTCACCAACTTTCACTGAAACATTGCAACTGCGGAGGAAAATTTAATATATTTTAAATTTAGATCTTTGTCTTAAACGACCTATTACACCAGCCAATAATTACCTACAACTAGTTTTAAAAATATAACGCGTCAAATTGATCAAATACAAAACAGCAGTATAACCGAGAAGTTAAAGCCGTTTAAGGTGAGTCTAAGTTTGATTAGATATAGGTTTGGTTATTCGAACCCCAGTATTAGGGTCAGTTTAACATTGTTATTCCAACCCGAATAGTATTTGGTCACGTCAGGTTAGTTAGCGTGTTAAGATCGTGTTGTACTTAATAGGTAGGGTAAACTGTAGGGCTAAAAAATGTTCAAAACTAAAGGTAAACACTGCTATTTCCCAAAACAGCAGCCGCTATTTCTAAAACAAAAGTTTTTAACGACGCCCCTGTTTTTATGGGATCGCGGTTGCTATTTCGGAACTGCTCATAAAAGGTACACCCCTTATGGCAAACTTAGCATGCGTTGATCTTGGGAATTCTATTTCACGGTGTCGACGGAGTCAGAGTCACCCTTTGGTTTAAAAAAATTGGAGCCGTGTGCTGACCAATACATTTTTCAAACTATAGTTGCGAATAAAAATGGCTGCTGTAAAGGCTTTTAAATTTTGAAATAGCGCTCATTAAGAAACGGCCATTCATTATTGGGATTAATGAGTATTGCAAAAACGGTTACCGCTTGTGATGGTCCCAAGTCGAACCGATTTGATTGCATATCGTACATTTCCAGGCTATTCGGAAGGATAAAAACATTAGTAATGATGGAAAAATTATGAAAATGGCGAAGAAAGAATGCAATAGGAATATAACCCATGCAAACTTACTCGCATCTATTGGGACATTCGTCATTGCAAGAGTCGAGGTATTGAGTGTCATAATCATTATAGCAATAGGCTAGATAAAAAATAAAACACAATTTAGTGCTCAGTATAACTCGTATTTATTTTCCTGTATATTAATTGTGTGAAAGATCCCTTGAGTCGCATACAGTGTCCAGAGTTGGGCACTCCTCCTTAGATAGATTTTTTTCCTATCAAACTATCATAGATGGCGAAACTATCAATTCTTCTGGCTATATTTTAGAGTGGAACTCCTTCTTAGATAGATTTTTTTCCTCTCAAACCATCATAGATGGCGGAACTATCAACTCTTCTGACTATATTTTAGACTGACATTGCTGGTTAGATAGATATTTTTCCTCTCAAACTATCATAGATAGCGAAACTATCAACTCTTCTGACTATATTTTAGACTGACACTGCTGGTTAGATAGATATTTTTCCTCTCAAACTATCATATTTGGCGAAACTATCAATTCTTCTAGCTATATTTTAGACCGGCATTATTTGTTAGATAGATTTTTTTCCTCTCAACAAATCATAGATGGTGAAACTATCAAATCTTCCTTCAATATGTTAGATTGGCTCTCATTGTTAGATAGATTTTTTGCCTATCAAATCAAATTGAAATCTTTAGGAACGACTAAATTAATCGATCATTTAATCTCCGGACTTTAAATTTGATTGTTTTCGATCAAACTGATTTGGTCTCTACCTAATTTTACTCTGTTTAATCGATTCCTGATATTTCCTGATTTTGTAGAATTTCGAATATTTTCATATATTCATATAATTTCCATAATCTCATTTCTCAAGTTTGACTTTTAACTGTCTATAGTTAGCTACTATCCAAACTTTTTCAAATTATTCGCCCTCGATTTAATCTAAACCATCTACTATAAACGGTTAACTAATAATAATTAAAGGCAAAAATTGCAATTAATAACTGTGGGTAATAAAAATCAGAAAATCTACACTTTAATTTATCTACTTCTACGTTTGGATGATTTCGTGGAATCGTTCTTCCTCCTCGAGTAGTCGTTCACATCAGTGACAGCACGGAGCTTCTATATACAAGAAGCTCCGTCTTCACAGTTTGAACTGTTGAACCATCGTTTATTTTATTTTTATTTATTTGTTTGAGAGGGTTATAACGACCACCAAATACAGAATCTTCTTATAGAATAAACCTACACTTGCTAACGTTCAAATATATTAAAAACTTCGATATCATTCAAAAAACGACTTATCTTTCCAGAAATTTTCATAACTATCAAAATTGCCTATCAAAGATTAGCTCATAATTCTTTTAAAATGAAATCAGAAAACAGATGTCGCCAAATAAAATCACTCAAAAAATCAATATATTTCTCAAGGAATAATGCCTATCATTTTTTATGATTTCTAAAAGATGGGGTTAGTAGCCAGATCACGTTGAGAATCGATATTTTTCTCTAGACGATTTCAACGACTCAATGAATCATATCAACTTCGAGTGCACTTTTTAAGCTATCAAACTCAATCGATCATTATAATTCAAATTTTTCTCGAAAATAACTATCAAAATTGATACTTTGATTGGGGCAGATTTAGTTTTCTATCGTATCAAGTGGTAAAACTATCAAATGATATGATAGTGCCCATCTATGACAGTGTCTCCCTTGTGTAATATTCTTTAAACGGCGTTGTTTATGGGCAATTATTTGATCTGTTTCTAGAGCTTAGATTATTGAGGGTTTAAGGTGGAGCAATTTAGTACAGGCAAAGGCAGGGTGTCGTGCGCAAACGTCTGCCCTTTGCGCACGACGCCCTGCCTTTGCCTGTACTAAATTGTGTTGCGTCCGACGTTTATGAATTCCACCTTTAAGCTTCTCTCAAGGCTCCCGCGAGTGTCGTTGATCATTAGTCAAGTTAAATTTTTCCTTTAGAAAATTTAATTTAACTTCAAGTTCTCTGTGAGTCAAGGACTCTAGTATTGATAGACCATTTCTGAAATGCCATAGGAAAAGCAAGCAGCTTGGTAATTTATATTTTTTCCTATTCTGGCATTAATCTACAGCGATATAGGAAAACCTTTCATTTGAAACGAAACTACTTCTTAGATATAACGTGACTCAAGGCTCGAGTAGAAAATGTACGCGACTAAAGGCCTTTTATATGTTCCATAAGTTTGTCACTGGTAACTGAGAGCTTGTCATGAAGTGACGTAAGTGAGGCGTCATAGATTCTCATAAAGCGGCGCTTGGTGAGGTGCTGTCAACGGCTTAGTACAGACTAAATAGGAAAATTGACTGCAAAACCGAGTGTAGTCAATTCTCGCTTGTCGTTCTCGAACTACCTCTCAGTAAGTCGCTAGCATTACAAAGTATAGCTATTGTGCCATACTTATGGAAAATATCTTATAAACTTAAGCAACCAAAGATATTTTCTGAGAAATTCTTACAGTAATCACCGACGCATTTTTGACTGCTTTTCGTTAGTATTTGAAACCTAGCTGGTATGCATTTGCAACGTTCCATGAGACGACGATTCCGACACCTCACCAAGCAATTCTACACGTTTATATTGTAGAATTAATCAAGACGCCATCGTTTACGTTTAAGAAATTTCACTCTTACGTATCTCCCTAAAGGTTTGGTAAAGTTACTTTCGGCCCAAGCTTTAGAATAATTTCTACAAGAGGTTCTGAACGGTGGTTCCAACAACAAAATTTGACTCTAAAGAAACAAAGTACCCTGAATTAAAATTTTGAAACCATTTTAAGAAGTTTATTTTTCCCTGTGAGACACTATAACGTCACATTTTGATTTTTATCTACTTCTGTCTCTAACTTCGATGTAGATATAGGTTGCTCATTCGTCTGTCAATGTAGGCCTCGATAGAGTGGCATCTTAACCATTGGGCCAGATGAAAACCATGATTAATATACATTTACTTAAACATGATAAGAAGTGTACTATTTCCCAGGTGCCTGTTAAGATGGCCTTGCATCAAGCAACACAAAAACCTTGGTTCCATTAGAAACTGAGAGAAATTTTTTGGTTTCCAAGGTCGTCGTTGTAATTTTAATACGTTATTGGTACAATTCAAGAAGGAATTTACTTCTTGTACAATTATAGCCATCTACCCAGGTTTTTGTGGAGTTGAGCAACCCGTTCTCACATAGGATTAGGCCTAAACCGTAGCTATGGTCAATAAGGAATTTATTGTAAGAAGACAGAAGTAGCGAGAGATATGCTTAAAAAGAGAAAGTTTTGTTTAAATCAGTGTAAAAAAACATGTTACAGTAAATTGTTGACATATTGGATTTTTAAGGAAAGTTTTGATTGTAGTTCAAATTTTCAGCAACAGAACCAAGCAATTATAGTGCAGAATAAATTTTGTTATTATTTGCGATCCCTAAACTTTTAATTCAACCAAAACCCACCACCTTGGGCCGTTAAACGATAATTTAACCTTGCTTGATTGATTTTATAACATTTTCTAAAGAGTTTCTCCCATAACGTCCCAATAATTTTCCAAACACTTAATTCTTAAGACTATTTTTCCCAAAAACTCCCAAAAGTTTTTTGTAAGAGCTTGTGTAGTTAAGATCCGATGTTTTCAGAAAGTTGTGGTTGTTATATTTACCCTAGTTCCAAAAAGTTCGTACAAGTTTCCAGGAGTAACACGAATTTTAAGTTCCGTTTCTAATGGAATAGCGAAGGGACTGTGTATGTAAATTGTGCCTTGACGCGGCCTTACATCACCACCAAGGGTTTCATTATCGTCGAATTGTATCGAGAAGTAGTAGTCAACTATGATGAAAAGCATTGAAAATATTTTTAATTAAATTAAACTTCTCCGAAGTTAAACTTACGCATTTGTCTAACTCCTTTAACACGCCTTAATGGAGAAGAATGCCACTGACTGTTGATGGTATAACAAGACAATAAACCTCTGTGAGACCAGGAAGCATTCCTAAAGGAACATTGACAAATCATACTATATTATAAGACAGTGTTTATTAAGTTACTTGTGTATATCGTCTTCTTCGTAACCAGCGTAGCCAGTGACATTCGCGAAATTGAATAAAAACTCTGGTGTAATACGAACATTATGAAGTTCTTGCGTTGTTAAATTTTGAAAAACTCCGTATAAATCCTATACGTATGTGTATATTGTAAAGGGTTTAGTGGGTTTTAAAAGTGCGAAAAATATTACAGAAAAGTCATTTTTTTCACAAGTATCCTTGTAACGTGGCAAATTGCACAATTTTGATTTCATTATTCTGAAAAAACAAAAATAGATTAATACCCATTCATTTCACGAAAGATAAACGATAAGAACTAAAGTGAAGAGCACGAAATGGCGTCTGTCGAGTGTCGACATTAAATAATTGTACGGCGAGATTTCTGCCATCATTTATTAAATATTGCATAAGCTTCAAAATTAGCTTTGAAGTTTTTCACGAGCTAATTTAACCTTCGTGATACGATAAATTTTAATAATAATAATGAAATGAAATGAAATGAAAAGATTGTTTATTGTGTATACAAACAAGTCGGGAAAACCAAAATATTACCTCTCCGTGTCGAGAAGATTATATAAACTTAAGTATCCAATGAAAACGTCGACCTTTTTGCCCTCATCCTTTCCCGCGCTTTGCGCTTCCGCATTTAATCCTTACTCTCAACATTATCTTCCTCCATTTTACATACAAAAATCGAATACTCACAAAAAGGAGCGGCAAAAACCTGCTGGCTCTTTACAACCACTTAATTTGACTTAATATCCAACTTCCAAACACAAATATTTACTGGTAGATAAATTGACAACCTACAAGCAAAGAAAAATTCTCAAGAATGGCTCCCGCAAATTTAAAAGGTCTATTTTCAACTAGGTTTTTTTGAAATTTTTGGTCTAACTGTTATCTACACCTAGATGGTTTTCAGAGAAACAAACAAGGAGCATAAACACAATAATGGAAGCTTCAGTTTTATTTAAAACATGTAAAACAATTATCATCTCTGCAAATAGCTTACACATGTCTTTTTTACCAATGCCTAACCGTTTGGATTTTTCTAAAGCAATCTCAGCACCAAAAAATATTTTTTGATACAAAATAAATGTTTTATATTCTTATTAAGAATAAAACAAGAGGATAAAAAAGATCTGTCCTCTCGTAATTTTTTAAGCTTTTATCAAGAATACTCTATACAACAGTAACAAGGAGTATAAACCCATTAGTGGAAGCAGTATTTTTTTTCCGAAACAATCTCGCTTATGTTTATCCTCTCTAGGCTTCGCTAAATACGTATTTCTCTTACGTAAAATATTAATAGACAGGCAAGGATTCATACCATTAAAGAAGGAGAGCAATATTATCCATATTTTCATTTCATATACAGAGAAAAGAAATTATTATGTTTCTGAGAGGAGCTTCCCATTTTTGTTGTTGTTTTGAAAAATATATCGCAATGCACGGGCCTTAATAGATATAGGAGGCAATGAATGAAATATATCACAATGCACGGGCCTTGATAGATATAGGAGGCAATGAAGGAAATATATCGCATGCACGGGCCTTGGTAGATATAGGAGGCAATGATAATCTCTCTCTTTGCACGAGAGGTTTATCTTTAATATTTAAATAAATATAATTATTTTTAATTATTTTAATCTTCAATAATTAACATTAATAATAGTTAAATCGTTTAAAATAAAGTTATACCTATTATCATCTCAAACTTTGCTAATATTGACGTTTAAAGTGAAGGGTACCCCTCTTGCCCGCTTTTTTCAAATTTGGGGTATATATACGATTCGTTTCCATTATAATAGTAAGGAAAAAGCGCAATTGCGAAAACCTTTGGTGGAGATCCCACCTTAGGGAGGCTAGACGTTTCTCGTAACCCTAGCTGATCGCCGCGTATATCCTAAAACCAAACGATGATAATGGAGTAGAAGCCAATGATATAGATTGGTGTCTATGTGGAATAGACTTTGTGGATGGTGGTGTTAGAAGCCAGTGTAAGTGCAGACTGGTGTCAATGTGGGATTGACAAAGAATAGAAGATGGTGGTGGTGGAAGCCAGAAAAGTACCAGACCGGTGTTCATATGGGATGGACGAAGACCAAACATGGTGGTGTGAGAATTCAAGTATAGATTAGCCAAAGGAGAGAAATACAATTTTCCAAATTTCTGTGAACTGTCAATGCGGTCCGGAAATTAGGAACACGTTTGCTCCGATACGCAAACTGCGAACGCGGTCACGTGGGTGTAACAACGGACAGACAGACACACAGACAGACACACACACACACACACACACACACACAGACAGACACGGCCGTTACAGAACCTCTCCTGGACTACGTCACACGGAGAGGTAAAAACCGCGAGGGTTCACGAGAATATACACATAGGGCTTATACAAGTTACATACAATAATAATAATCCAAGCTTTGTCTAAGAAGGGATTTCCACTCTAGGCCTGTGGCTTGTTTACAGGTGGGTTCCTTTACATTGCATAGAGGGGTGGTAGCTAGCCCCTATGCAACAGCCAACCTACAGCGCCCTATACTAACTATTACCGTTAACCTTTGGAAAGGAGAAACCGGGTTAGACCGCGGAAGAAAACTGCTTTTAACAAGCGGGGAGAGAACTTTCAATCTCTACGCACAAGGATTTGTTCCCAGATTTCCACCCGGTGCCACAGTCCGGGATCGAACCCGGGATCCTCTTGCTGCGAGGCGGAAGCGCTAACCGCTACGCCACCCCAGAATTCCTAGCAGAATAGAAACATATTGTCCTCAGAGCTAACTGGCTATACTTATTCCATATTTATTCAAGGCTAAAACGAATATAATACAGACAATTACCAAAAATCTAGTTGCCAATATATGAGTCATTTACAGCGTCTGTATCAAAAAGGGTTTTAGTGCATAGCATAATTCATGGACCTTTGTGCTTTTCACCCTTAAAAATTAGAAATTGGTGGTTGCTCACGGATGATTGTAACAAACTGAAACTGCTGGTAGAAACACTTCGTCTGGGAACACGACTTCCACGTTGACTACCATAGGATGGTCCATGTACTGATAGTAAAAATCAACAGTTTGCTTAATGAAGAATACTAAACAAAATACGAACAGAGATACGTAAACTATTCTTCTTGCCTAAGGACAATTAAAAATTATTTGTGGTATTAATTTGGTCTTGCTTCTCAATAGAACAATTTAAGTTATGTTAATGATATATTTTCGGTGCTCGATCAAAATTTAATTAATTCATAATTACAATGTTAAGAAGTTTATGAAATCCAAACTGGTCTGTTTTTCGTAATTTCTTTTTAGATTCTTCTTTTTTAATTGTACCGCGATTAGAGTTATTATATAAGAACCGACGATAACGTCTGGGCGCGTAATCACTTGGTGAATTGTAATACATTGAGGACTCAAGTCACAACCTAAAGCTAATTCATCAAATCAAAGAGCTCAAATGTTTAAGTTATGGTCAAAATGTTTAAGTTATGGTCAGTTATCTCCTGAATCCTGAACTGGGTCTGTACCGTAAGAAACCAGACTTCGTATTAAAAACTCATAGCCAAAAGATATAGCAACGTTAAGATTTGAACATTGGTTTACGCACCGAAGAGTGCCAGATGTTTTACAGCTTTAACTTAGTTCTGTTTCGTTCTCAAGGGACAGAAACATCCGCGAATAGCTTCCGTGACAATCAAATTGACTTTTTCAATAAATGCATTTTCTTCGGACAATTTCCAACTTTCACATTCGGTTCCGGAAAAATTTGGTTTATGCCAGGCTTATTTGGTAAATATCCAGACAAGCTTTAATTTGAGAACCTGCTTCGGCTGCACTCAAACGGGGTTTCTGATAATAAAATTACTTATGAAAGTTGCTAGTACACAATACATTATATTTTCTAGAAATTTATAAGAACTCTTATATCCGGTAAAATTTAAGGAAACGCCCAAGCTGGATCTCTTAGGCTTGGTTAGGTAAGGTTTCGTTAAATAGAGGGAACGGTTTGCGGTTTAGGGGATCCAGGATTTTGTTTTACACACATTATTTGATTCTTATGGCTTTTAAATATTATAGTTCAGAGGGCTGCAAAATTTCGCTTCAGTAATATTATTTGAGATGTGACGTTATTAGAAATAACACTTAAGGGGATACACGATTTTGTGTCAGAAATGTCTTTTGGTTGTACAGTTTTTACCTCTCCGAGTGACGATGACGTCACGGAGAGGTATTGCATTGGACGTGTGTGAGAGTTATTGCACTGGACGTGTGTGGGTGTGTGCGTGTGTGTGTGTCTGTCACACCCCACGTGACCGCGTTCGCAGTTTACAAAACGGAGCAAACAAATACTAGATTTCCGGAACGCGTTCGCGGTTCACGGAAATTTGGCCATTCATCTGCCAACACCAGTCTTTACTAACTGGCTTCTAAGGACCACAATCTGCTAGTCTTTGTCCATCCCACATGGACACTAAGCCTGTACTTGCTGGCTCGTAAGCACCACCATCATCTGTTCTTCGTCAATCCCACATTGACTCCAGCTTCTATGCACCACCATCGTCAGGTCTTTGTCCATTCCGGCTTCTTCTCCATCGTTATCGTTTGGTTTTAAGATATACGCGGCGATCGGCTAGGGTTACGAGAAACGTCTAGCCTCCCAATGGCAGGGCTTCCACCATCGGTTCACGCGAATGCGTTTCTATCTATTATCATAATGGAAACGAATCGTATATATACCCCAAAATTTGAAGAAAGCGGGCAAGAGGGGTACCCCTCACTTTAAACGTCAATATTAGCAAAGTTTCGAAAGATAATAGGAACAACTTTATTTTAAACGATTTAACTATTTTTAAAGTTATTTACTGGCGATTAAAATAATTAATATCATTTATATTTAATTAATTATTTAGGATAAACTTATTTCTATGTAATGACACAAGTGAGAGTTTATATAGAACGAGTAATGAAGATGGCATCCGAATCGAAACAGTACACGCATATCAAAGTTAATATCAAGCGAGTAGGATGAAAATATCTCTTACAAAACGATAACATTTTCTTTTTGCAGAATATTAAATGGAAATACTTAAATATTTTTCGGCATTACGATTCTTTTAGTAGTTGTGTAGCTATAAAGCTCTGTTTCATCTCAATATTCCAAGAACATCGTTTGATATTAACATTTCAAATTTAGTGTTTACTTTTTAATTCATCTTTACTACATTTATATATAGTGTAAACGTAACTTTTAGCTTCATTAAATAATAAGGATGTTAATTCTTCATCTCTCCATACGTGTTGAAACGACTGGGTCTATGAGATAAGATAACCTAGATTTTAACCATAAATGACCTTGTTTCGCCTCCTCTTATAGGAGATCTTAACGGTTCAGAGTGAGCCGAAAGTTAAATACACATTTAAGTGAGAGATATTAGGTCCTCATTAGAATTATTGAGGATACGCAGGAAATTATCAAACGCTTTAAACCAAATGGTCATGGTAATATCTCGCCGATTTATTTCCGGTTTGTCTCATTGGCTTGCGGACCTGTGTTTGGAAAGTAAATTCGTCTCGGATCGGAGAGGTTTATTTTGGTTTCCCAACTTGTTTAATAATACCTTTGGGAGGTCAATTATATATTATATGAAAAAGGACTTGGTTTGCCCAAGCCTAAAAAACAGAACGATAAGAGTTTTTTCCAGTTGACTGAAGCGCGGATATTTTATTTTTCTATATAATTTTAAAGACAATCCGTATTTTACTACTCTTTAGAATTTAATTCAATCTCCTGATTTTACTGGTAATGGATTTATTTCCTATAAATTAATTGAAATAAAAAATTACTTATCTCAGATTTTTCATGATAAAATTTTACGAAAATGGAATTGTTGAAAAATCTGAGATAAGTAATTTTTTATTTCAATTAATTTATAGGAAATAAATCCATTACCAGTAAAATCAGGAGATTGAATTAAATTCTAAAGAGTAGTAAAATACGGATTGTCTTTAAAATTATATAGAAAAATAAAATATCCGCGCTTCAGTCAACTGGAAAAAACTCTTATCGTTCTGTTTTTTAGGCTTGGGCAAACCAAGTCCTTTTTCATATAATATCTGTTCCTTCAGTCTGCATTAGTATTAATCTATTATAAAACAATTGTTTGCCTGAAATGCGAAATTTTTCACTTCTAGGACGAGGTTAAAAATGGTTCTACACTTCTACTAATTCTTCTAAGATACGGCTCACAATTCGTTTTAGAACCCGAGCTTTATGGTCAACTTCAAAACCAACATCCTGCCACGATTTTTAAACTATCAAATCCGTATCTTTTACAGTCCACTCTACAATTACAATTATCCATGACATTGCGTTCACTGCCCTTGTACGTTTACAGTGAGTGGCACCGTGGCCAGTTATTTTAATTAAAATACCTGCCACAGGTCCAGTTTTAAAAAAATCCTTATTTCCAACACTGATCCATCTATCCTTGTGCCTTACTAAAGGCAACAGTGAAATATCCATGAAGCGTAAGCTTCTATTATAAATCCATGGCCTAAGTAAGGCAACTTAAGCCTTGGTCGAAACTAACATCTAAAATATAAATTAAAAAAGGTATCTTAAGTATAGAATTTCAACCGAGACACATAATTAAACGAAAAATAGACCAGCCAGAGAAATTTTTAATAAATATAGTGTTATATTTATTGAAAAATATCAAGTTAAAGTTACAAGGCGGTGAAATGGCAAATTAGCGTCGTCTACTGTAGAGTAATGAACAATTAGCGTCGTCTGCTGTAGAATAATCTTTTGAGGTACTTACATTTTTAATTAAATTAACATACTTAGACTTAATTAATTTTGATGAAACTTGAAAAAGGCACACCTTGAATAGTTACTTGTTAATTTGAAAGTATTCCGAAACGTAACTTCGCTTTAGTTTTTAAATGATTCGATGTACAGGAGCACCAAAAACTCCATGTTATTCCTATGGGAAAATCGGCGAAAATCTGTGAATTTTCATTTAACATTACGGGAGGGTGTGGGATCTTATCTAGAAGGGCCTACCGGCCCTCTAGAATATTTCGTTGTTAAAAGTGTGCAGTTGTGTAGCTATGGTGCGGTGCAGTGTAGTGCACGTTATGACGTCCTCCTGGAACGCTGAAAGTTTCAGATACAAGCCCTGGTGGATACATATCCCCTCCCACTCCTTCGGGTTGTCGCCCCGTTGGAGCAGAGCAAAGGCCTTGTCGTGGCGGAGGGGGCCCGAGTTCGGTGTGCCGGTTAGGATTCTTCCTTGGGCTCGCCCTTGGTTCGGACCTTTTCCTGCCCCGTTCCGTGAACGTTTTGCTCGACCGCCTCGCCCCCGTCCAGGTGTTGCTCTGGCTCATCCCCAGCTCTTGGCAACCCTCTGGGGGTCGCGGATACATTCTTGGACAGTGCTCGGAGGTAAATCCCCCGTCCCCTCGAGCCTTCTGTTGCCTTAGTCCTTCCCTGTCACCGACCACCTCCTGGCTGGGCTCGCTGCCGACGGTGTAGCGCTCTCGTCACCTGCTCAAGGGGCGTTAGCTGCGGCCGCTGGCCGAGCCCGTGTGCCTTGACGGCGGTCTCGCAGGTTCCATGGGAACAATGATGAGAGACGATAGGGGGGGCGCTGATTGAGGCCTCCCCCATGTGCAGCGCCTAATCAAATGTCACTCTGAATGGTGGATACATATTCTTTTTGAGATTAGATGGAAAATATTGTCAGATTGTACCTCTCCGAGTGACTTATGTCATGAAGATGGTTCGGTCCTTGACGTGTCTGTGTGTGTGCCTCATGTAATACCCCAGAGGACCGCATGTACTAACAATAATTTTAGTTACCTATCTTGACCGTGAGTTGTTCAGGTTTATGTTTTGTGTTTATTCGATGGGGTGTGGTATTCGTATATTCGAAGATTTATAGAAAAGATCGTTGCAGGAAAATATTGTAATATACCTTGACAATCTAACAAATGCGGCATTTTGAAAAAAGGCAGCTCTGATTTTCTTGTATGAAATCATATTCAAAAGGGTCAGTAGATCCTTGTAAGATATGACCTGACATCCTTTCGTAATGTTAAACCAAAAATTCACAGATTTTCCCTAAGATTTCCCATAGAAAAAGCATGGAATTTTTGGTATTCCACGCATCGAATAACTTAAAAACTACAGCGAAGTTACGTTTCGGAATACTTTTAAATTAACAACAATATATTCAAGGTGTGCCTTTTCCAAGTTTCTAAGTATAATATGTTAATTAATTTGTAAATTATGGTAAAACCGTTATTCGCTGTACAAAGCCAGTTCAAGATGTTAGATGCAGATTCAAAGCTGTTTTGTCCAATTTTCGTGCTGGTTGATCACATACTTAGGCGGTGTACTGTATTGTGTTCAATCTGCTGCTTTGCTTATGATCATAAAAGATTGAGATTTAATAATTTTCCTGTCTTCTAAGAAGCGAAGGTTTTTTTCATCAGAGCTCGAAGTCATTCGATATCCCCCTTAATTTGAAGAAACCGAGAAAAATCCAGTGATCCAGGAACTTGTAGATGGCCGGGATAGACATACCAAGACAAATGCCTAAATTGCCGCCGATGAGCCCAAAAATCTCCATCGTCTATTAATAATAAAGTCATATAATTTTGTAGAAACCGAAATCTGCAGTTGCCATGATTAATTTGTAGCTATATCAGAAGTTTATGACTTCTTATCCTGGGAAGTATTGGACTCTAACCATATCCGGAACCATCTCTGTTAGCCAATTTCTTATTAGGTCAGATTAATGCGCCAACTACGGCGCTTCCCTCATTTTGAGCTGGCAGGCTGATTTGCGCGCCAGCAGCGGGCAAGTAACGAAACTTTAAGGAGTGTCCTGTGGTTTGAGGTAACGAATCAGAAACGGTGACAAGAACAGCTGTTAATAGAGTTTGCTAGAAATTCCGGTCAAACTAGTGTGTGGTCCTAGGCCCACGGATTTTCATAGAGTTCGAGACAGACAGAAACTTGAAACTTGAAACTTGACAGCTTTCAACGATTGGCGCTGAAGAAGTTTTGAACACGCCCCACAGTTTGAGTGCCACAGCCTCTCGGCGTGGGATTTTTTTTAGCAGATTAGATAGCTTTTTTTGTGGGGAGGAAGCTTTCGACCCTCTTTTACGATTGCCATAGGCATTTTTGACTAGCAGGAATGGATAAAGCCTTAGTGTCCAATACTTCCCAGGATAAGAAGGCATTAACTTCTGGCTATATTTAGAAAACCAGAAGTACGTAGCGCATTTATCTATTTTTCTAACGAATCATCCCTTTCAAATCAATGATTTGGAATATTACGAAAAGTGGGTTAAAAATGTCACAAAAAACTTTATATTTAACGATCAAAGTTCAATGGACATTTTTAATAATTTGAATGTGATTCGGTTTTGTAACCTTACTCTATTTTCTGATAATGGGCAGAATCATGTTACATTTACCCCGCTTTGTGGGACACTTCTCTCGAAGAGAAGTATTATACACTTCTGCCAATATTCAATTATTTTCGAAAACCGCAAATTTTTTTTCAAAAAAATCAAATAAACCGATTGTTTGGATTTTTATTGATTTATTTAATTTTTTTTAATTTTATTGAACTTCTAGTTAGTAAATTACCAACATGAAAACTTTCGAGTCAAAATTAACCAAAGCAAAATAATTATGACATTTAAGCAGCTATTGGATATTTTCTACAGAGTTATTCTTATTCAAATACTTGTACAAAAAGACTTGCTTGACCACTATTTCATTTCCTAGCCTATTTCGAATCTTACTCCAGTTAAAATTGACCACAAACTGGAGTTCTGGCAAAACTTACACTGAAATATGCCGAAACCATGATTGTTTTTAATTATAGGTCTTTTCTAGTTAAGTTTCTTAAACTATTTCTTGGAATCTTAGAAAACATTTTTTTTTTAAATTAAAATAAATACTTTTTAATCAAATGAATTTTTAAAAAAATCGCTTGATTTAAATCAAACAACCCTGGATGACCCATGACCATTGAGAAACATTTATTTGCTAGCATATACTTTAATTTGATAGATGTGGGGGCATTTGAATTATTATTGGGTCTTTTGAAAGAAAACGAATAAGTTCTAAAGCAAGGCTTACTGAAGCTACTGAATTATATCTGAGAAATATACTACGTACTTCCGGTGTTATCCTAGTTGAAAAAATGTTCTTACACCGAATTTGGGCTGATGATTGTAAATTAAAGATCTATATGTAAGTAAATACATATGAAAAATAACCTTGTCGTCTGTATTCGTAAAATTGTAGCTGCCAAAAAAGAAGGAATCAGTCTCGTGAAGTCCAACTTCTAAAAAGAAAACTTACCAACTTTCACTGAAACATTGCAACTGCAGAGGAAAATTGAAAATATTTTAATTTTAGCTCTTTCTCTTAAACGACCTATTACACCAGCCAATAATTGCCTATAACTAATTTTAAAAAATTGATCAAATTGATCAAATCAAAATCGTTTCTGTCAGGCGATCGAACGCATTAAGAAATAATCGAATAGTTTTGTGTAATTTTCCTTTTATATGCAATGCACGCTGATAGAACTTTCTCTTAACTCATTGAATTCGATCAAAATAGATATTGTCTTATCTCGTGGTGTCTAAAAACGTTTCGGGTGTCAGGGTGTGCACTATCAATCTTATTGGTTCATTGCAGCATTGATAAAGTCATGTTTGTTGCTAAATCCGTCACTCAAAAGATATTTTTAAATTTGGTAGTTATAGTTTAAATCAACAGAATGCTAAAGTGGAGCTCCTGCATTTCTGGCTATTCTTCTGCACTCCAACTGCCGGAAGGACTGAGAGTTAATATATGAGGGTGAATGTAGTGATCACCTAATAGCAGTCCTCATTACCGCGGTTCCTCAAATAGCGGTTTCCCGAAAACGCTGTTTACCCGTTACGGGAGTTCCCTATACAGCAGTTCCCAAAAGATTAGTACAACCAAGAAGTGATAGCCGTTTATGGTAAGTGTAGGTTTGATTAGATTAGGTTTGATTATTTGAACCCCAGTGGTATTTGGGTCAGTTTAGTATTGTTATTCCAACCCGAATTGTATTAGGTCACGTCACGTCAGGTTAGGTTAGGTTAGGTTAGGTTAGGTTAGCGTATGATCATCCTGTTGTACTTAATAGGTAGGGTATACTGTAGGGTTAAGAATTGTTGAAAACCAAGCTCAAGCTAAACATTGCTATTTCCCAAAACAGCAGCCGCTTTTCTAAAACAGCTGTTTTGAACAACGCCGCGGTTTTTATGGAACTGCTCAAACAAGGTACACCCTTTACAGGGCCGGATTAACAATTTTTTGGGCCCTAGGCAAGGCATTAGTTCCGGGCCCCCAGGTCCCCACAGACCACAGTTTAAGAGAATCTAAGAGACATACTATTTTTCATATCTTTAATTGATTTAACACTTAACTTCATATTTAAATTTCTTTTTGAACTCAATAGTTAAATTTCTTTCTAACTCAAAACATTTATCTCTTCATAGTCTATGAAGTCGTTTAGTAAATCATTTTCAATATATATCAAAGATAAAGATCTTAATTTATCCTGGGCTAATATGGTTCCTAAGTAGTTTTTCACTCTTTTTAAAGTTGAAAAGTATCTTTCGCCACTTGCATTGCAAACACAAGTAAATTCTCAAAATAATTTCTAAGTGTGGAAAAGTTGAAATTATATTATTGGTACGAATGAAGGAATGAAAGAATTCTGGGTTTCTGCTTTCTTCATTCTTCAAGAAATGCTTGAAATGTTCGTTTTCAAGCTCTTCAAAATTTAAATCATTGCAATACATTTCTGCCAATTCTTGGAAAGCTCCAGAGAAAGATTCATCGGGGGCAATAATGTTTAAAATAGGTTTGAACTTTTCATCAGTGTCCTTGTTAACTTCAGATTGTTTTTAGTATTTGTCATTAGATTGTCACGTAAAACCCTTTTGTTTTGAAAGCGTCCCGTCCACTCAGTGTGGTATCATCGTTTTTAGCCACATCGTATGATGTACATCTACGATCAGGCTCTTAGTTTGGCCTGCCCTGTTGTATTCGTACTAGTACTAGTACCAGTAGACGTGAAAGAGTAGCGCGTTTGGCAGTATAGAATTTTTCTTTCGTAATTTAAGGGAGAGTGAATGGGAGTGAGGTGATTTTTACGTTCGTGTATTTTAAGAGGATGGGGATAATAATAGTAACTTTAAGCATTGCATTTAATTGTACCAGTAAGGTTAAGCATTTTGAATTGTGTTTTACGATTGCTCGACATATTTAAAGCGAGATAGAGGATTATGGTGTTACCTTAATTAAAATGGAAGGTTTAATACTCCCTTTAAAATTCCTGTCACCCGTCGACAATAAGGGTTTCACACTTTCAATCCCGCTCCCCTATTTCAAAATCCAAAGAAATCGAGGTGAATTTTTTAAAAGCAAAAGAAAGTATATTCTGACGTTATATTTAGAATGGTCTTGAGGAGATGTTTGCTATTAGAAGTTACGTGTATTTCTCCTCTAATCGAGAAGAATTTTAAAAGAAAGTACTAGCTTGTTGCCCTGGATATTACAACTATAACGTAAGTAAATTTATTGAAGTAAGGATTAAGGGTTATTATTTATGTTAGGGCATCGAGGGGTTATTCACTCTCATTTTCTGTACTTCTTTTAATGGGCATATACGGGTATTTCTGTTAAAGGATGCTCATAGTGGGGATACTCGCGTTTTCCGTTCGTGTCACACTATTATAATTATAACAGAAGTTATATACGTGGGGTGGCGTAGCGGTTAGCACTTTCGCCTCGCAGCAAGAGGATCCCGGGTTCGATCCCGGACTGTGGCACCGGGTGAAAATCTGGGAACAAATCCTTCTGCGTAGAGTTTGCAAGTTCTCTCCTAGCTTGTTAAAAGGAGTTTTCCTCCGCGGTCTAACCCGGTTTCTCCTTTCTATCAAAACTTGCAGAGGTTAACGGTAATAGTTAGTATAGGGCGCTGTAGGTTAGCTGTGGCATAGGGGCTAGCCACCACCCCTCTATGCAATGTAAAGGGACCCACCTGTAAACAAGCCACAGGCCTAGTGTGGAAATCCCTTCATAGACAAAGCTTAGATTATTATTATTATTGATTAAAAAAATGAAGTAATCATTTTAAAACAGTTAAGGTAACGCATCAAGGGCTATTCAATCAAATTTCCTGTACGCCTGTCAAGTACGGTACGATGCGGCTACTATTACGAGCCCAACCCTTGGGTCGCCTTGTTCTTTCTATATCTATTTTGTAGCTGAGCAATTATTTAAAATATTTCAAATTATGACGAACAACCTGAATAAAGCTTATAAAGGAATCATACAATGCAACTCCAGTGTTTAATGACGGTCAGTAACAAAACGAATTCAAAATGATGTTTATTTCTCCGAGGATTGCGACTTCTGAAAATACATTTCCATTGAATTTTTATGTTTCTTTTAGTCTTTATCTTTCTTTCTTTATAAATTGCCATAGTGTTTTTGGGTAACGGGTTTTTCAACATTAGGCTGCCGTTACATCTCACCTGGCTTTTCCATGGTGTCAGTGACGTTATGTTTTGGTAGAGAAAGAGGGGGAAATATATTTTTGGGTTTTTCATTTTCTCAATTTTTGAAAACTAGCTGATTGCGGGCCCCTCAGATATCCGGGCCCTAGGCAATTGCCTAACTTGCCTAGTGGTTAATCCGGCCCTGACCCTTTATAGCAAGCTTAGCCAACTATGTTATTAAAAAATCCTCTTTCACGCTGTCAATGGGGCCACCCTTTGCTTTAAGAAAGTCGAACCGCGTTTCAAAGGATGAGGCTTAACTCTTCCAACTAGTAACGAAAAAAAATGGCTGATGTAAAGGCTTTTAAATTTGGAAATAGCGCTCATTAAGAAACGGCCATTCATTAATGGTATTAATGAGTATTGCCAAAACTGTTACCGCTTGTGATGGTCCCAAGTCGAACCGATCTGATTGCATATCGTACATTTCCAGGCTATTCGCAAGGATAAAAACATTGGTAATAATGGAACAATGATGAAAATGGTGAAGAAAGAATGCAATAGAAATATAACCCATGCAAACTTAGTGGTCGGCGTTTGAACAAGATAATCCATAGAATTTTGGTTAATTAGTTATCCATGGATAATAATCAGATAATTATTCGTGATTACATTGCATTAATCATAGACTTCCCGTGGATAATTTCAAATTATGGATAAAGATAAAACAAACAGATATTATCCTATCCAAATGCCGACCACTATGCGAACTTACTCGCATCTATTGGGACATTCGTCATTGCAAGAGTCGAGATATTGAGTGTCAGAATCGTTATAGCAAAAGGCTTGATAAAAAAAAGTTAATTTAGTGCAATCATGGCTCACGAGTCTAACTCTTATTTATTTTTCTGTATATTAATTGTGTGAAAGATCCCTTGAGTCGCATATAGTGTCTCCTTTGTGTAATATAAACGGTGTTGTTTATGGGCAATTATTTGATATCTTTGTACAGCTTATTAGATTATTGAGGGTAAGCTTCCCTTAAGGCTCCTGCGAGTGTCGTTGATCATTGGTCAAGTTAAATTTTGTTTTAGTAAATAGTCTTTAACTCAAGCTTCGTCTGGAGTTGCCTCTTTGCGCGAAGGAACTAACCTAATATGGCGGCCCCTGTCCTGAGTGTTGGTTTCTCTACAAGTATTTAATGGAATAGTCTATTATAAACAAAATTTCTAGACTTTCTGTCCAAGCTCTTGGTTCACCAACGTTCTAGTAACACTGGGAGAAAACTATGTTTACATCAATAAAGCAATTACAAGTAGGCTGTTTCATAATAACGGCGTTATTATTATATTTTTGGAATAATTTGAAATATATTTCTAAATATAATTTTTCTACTTGGTAATTTATATATTTCTATTTTCTGGCATTAATCTATGAGAAGTGTGAAACACAACTTTTTCTTATTTATGAATCAAGGCTCGAGTAGACAAAATACGCTACCAGAAGTAGGATGAGACTAGAAGTAAAGAGTTCTAGCCTTGGTAATAGATCCTGGCACTAGTGAACAAATTTGAGGATTTTATGCCGCTTCCATCGCGCCTACACTAGAGAGAAAAAAATTGGTCGAGTTCCAAAAAATTTCCTACCCCCTTCCCCTCAACCTAAAGCCGCGGAACACGGACGCTGGTGCTTTAATCTACTTCGGCCGTCTACCGCCTCCAGTGTCTCACGTTTAGGAGGGAAAATTCAGAAACCGCTACCAGAGGGCCAACCATTGGTGTGTTATCAAGAATATTCACTTTCGCCAAGTGAAGAATTTGGTTAGCTCAATACTTCTAGTCCCTTATCCTACTTCTGACGCTACTAAAGAATCTTTACTATCAGCCTAAGTTCGTAAGATATGTTCATATCTTTTAAACTTATGCTATCAAGGATTTTTTCTGAAAAATTCTTACAGTAATCACCGACGCATTTTATAGCGTTTTCCGTAAGTATTTGAAATCTAGCTGGTACGCATTTGCAACGCTCCATGAGACGACGTTTCCGACACCCCACCAAGCAATTCTACGCGTTTATATTGTAGAATTAATCAAAACTCCATCGTTTAAGTTTTAGAAAGTCCACACTTACGTATCTCCCTAAAGGTTTGGTAAAGTTACTTTCGATCCAGGCTTTGGTATAATTTCTACAAGCCGTTCTGTACGGTGGTTCCAACAACAAAATTTGATTCTAAAGAAACAAAGTGCGCTGTATTAAAATTTAAAAACATTATTAGTAGGTGAAAAGTTAAAGCCTAGCTTTCAACAACCAAAGTTTCACGGAACCGTTAAAAAACATTCCGCGTAATTTTTCGGTAAAGTCATCAAAACAAGATGGCCCAAGGGTTGGGTTCATAATAGTAGCCACATCGTACCGTACTCAACATGCGTAGAGAAATTTTCTGTGAATACCCCGTCCATGCGCTGTTTTTAACTGTGCTGAAATTATTACCCACAATGTTTACTTGAATAATTTACCTTCTTTTTATAATTGTAATATTGAAACACAAGTAGACAACTTGAGAGAGTAGCCACTCGATGCGCTAACTTTAACAGTGCTCAAATGATCCTTTCTACAATAATACTACTACTTGTAATAGTAGGACAAAAACAGGAAACTTAAACAGTGCTAAAACGATTACCTGTAACGCAAACCTAACCCTTAATAGTAGTGCACTTCCCGGGGCCACAAGCATTCAATAAATTTACTTAATACTGTAATTGTAATATTCCGGTGCCTTAAAACAGCTGAGATAGTAGGAGAGAGAGCGAAACGATATCGGAGCAGCCCGAGCTGTGCTAAGTGATCGAGCTCAAAGAGAGAGATAGAGGAATGGGATATAGAAGCGGTCCAAGCTGTGTTGAGTGAGCTCCAAAAGAGAGAGGAATAGAATATAGAAGCGGTACGAGCGGTCCAAGCTGTGCTGAGTGAGCTCCAAAAGAGAGGAATAGGAGGTACGAGCGGTCCGAACTGTGCTGATTGAGCTCCAAAAGCGAGAGGTATCGATGCATGGTACTAATAGTTTTTCCCGAGTAGTAGTGGTAGTGGTAGTAGTGGTAATAATTTTAGTAAATAATTAAGTAACGGGCGTTGGAAACACGTCATTGACGTTGCTGAGCAGCCAATGAAAAATTATTCCCCCTGGCCGGTATAGAATGTAGAAAGTTACCCATGCAGTTGTTAATATTATTTTGTGGTTGTTATATTTACCCTAGTTCCAAAAAGTTCGTACAAGTTTCCAGGAGAAACACGAGTTTTTTGTTCCGTTTCTAATGGAATAGAGAAGGGGCTGTGTATGTAGATTGTGCCTTGACGCGGCCTTTCATCACCACCAAGGGTTTCATTTTCTTCGAATTGTATCGAGAAGTAGTAGTCAACTATAGTGATAAGCATTGAAAATATTTTCAATTAATTTGAACTTCTCCGAAATTAAACTTACGCATTTGTCTAACTCCTCTAACCCGCCTTAATGGAGAAAAATGCCACTGACTGTTTATGGTATAACAAGAATATAAACCTCTGTGAGACCAGGAAGCATTTCTAGAGGAACATTTACAAATCATACTCCGTTATAACACAGTGTTTATTAAGTTACTTGTGTATATCCTTTTCTTCGTAACCAGCGTAGCCCGTGACATTCGCGAAATTAAATAAAAACTCTGGTGTAATACGAACATTATGAAGCTCTTGCGTTGTTAAATTTTGAAAAACTCCGTATAAATCCTACGTATGTGTTTATTGTTAAGTGTTTAGTTGTTTTTTTAAAGTGTGAGAAATCTTACCGAAAAGTCGTTTTTTTCACAAGTATCCTTGTAACGTGGCAAATTGCACAGTTTAGATTTCATTATTCTGAAATAAAAATACCAATCACAAGCAAAAGAGAAACAATTACAACAAATGCAGTCTGTCGACATTATGGCGGGATTTCAGCCATCATTTACCATAAGCTTCAAAATTAGCTTATGTAACATTTGCAGTTTTTTACGAGCTAAATTAAACCTTCGTGATACGATATTTGACGAAGTAGAACAGAAAACATATTGTCCTCATCATTTTATAGGATCATAATCAAAACCGTCTTAGAGCAAAGCGTAATTCATGGACTATTGTTCTTTTCACCCTTAAAAATTAGAAACTGGTGGTTGCTTACGGATGATTGTAACAAACTGAAACTGCTGGTAGAATCACGTCATCTGGGAACACGACCTCTACGTTGACTACCATAGGATAGCTCATATACTGATAGTAAAAATTAAGGGTTTGGTTAGCGAAGAATACTAAACAAAATGCGCACAGAGATAGATAAACGGTTCTTCTTGCCTAAGAAAATTTAAAAATATTTGTTCTATTAATTTGGTCTTGCTTCTTAATAAAGAAATTTTAGTTATGGTAATGACATATTTTCGGTGTTCGAGCAAAATTTAATAAATTCATAATTACAATGTTAAGAAGTTTTTGAAATCCATGTGACTTTACTCTTTGTGGTAATTTCTTTTTAGATTCATCTTTTTTAATTGTACCGCGGTAATTCTGTTTAGAGTTATAATATAAGAACCGACGATAACGTCTGGGCGCGTAATCACTTGGTGAATTGTAATACATTGAGCACTCAAGTCGCAACCTTAAGATAATTCATCAAATCAAAGAGCTCAAATGCTTTCGTTTTGATCAGTTACCTTCTGAAACTTGAAGAATCCAGACTTCTTATTAATAACTCATAGCCAAGAGACGCGTTAAGATTTGAACATTGGTTTACGCACCATAAAATAGAGTGCCAGATGTTTTACAGCTTTAACTTCGTTCTATTTCGTTCTCATGGGACAAAAGCATCCGCGAAATGCTTCCGTGACAATGAAATTGACTTTTTTTATAAATACATTTTCTTCAGACAGTTTCCGCCTTTCACATTCGGTTCCGGAAAAATTTGGTTTATGCCAGGCTTATTTGGTAGATGCCGAAACTAGGAATAATTTTGAGAACATGCTTCGGCTGCACGTGTAAACATCGTGACGTAACGATTTTCTCTGATAATAAAATTACTTTTGAAAGTTGCTAGTATAATATCAAAAGCGAATTATGCTTCACACATAAAGTACGTAAGTCCCACTTTTCCATAGCTTTGGCCATGGATTTCATGACATTCCCGAAGTAAAAACTAAGCAGACGAAAAAAAAAAGGTTTCAACCAATCATAAGCCCCTAACCGTACATAACCGCTTTAATGCCAGACCAATCGGCGACGGCTATTACTATTTTTTTGCCTGGGACCTCGACTCGACCTCGCCGTCGACATAACCGGAAAGCTCGGAAGGCAAAATACCGTAATCGTTCGTTAGTCGTTATGTTATATTGAACGTTTTAAAGTTCAAGTTTCGAAAATTTTCGAGTCAGTTAATAAGTCTTCAACTAAATATTATAAGATTTTTTTAATTTCAATAGAAAAATAGCTCTGCGAATAATAGTAGACTTGAAAACTACACTAAGCCTTGGATAGGTATCAGCGGAATCCCGATTCCCGTGCCGCCGGCGGCTAAGCTCGCCGTAGCCGCGGGAATAGAAAACATTCCTCACAAAAAATAGATACACGGCGTCTTAAAAGTCCAAGAAAAAGCTACCCAGATTGATAAGATCTTCGTGCCTTACTCCCAATTAATCTTTCGTATTGTGAATAGTTTTAACTAAAGAATATTTTAGACACTCTATTCAGTCTTTATAGTAGTTCCCGAATTAATATACCTGGTAAATCGGTTCTTAAGGCGGAAGGATCCGAAAGAGCCGCGTTACCGAATTTTGTTCCTCCGCGTAAGGGGAGGTTCTTTCCTAGGAGCTTAGAGAATATCGTGTAGCTCTCCCAGGCACCTGTTACGTACTTCATGTGTAAAGCCTAATCGGCTTCTGATAATATTTGTAATATTTTCATTCCCTTGTGATAACATCAGTTATTTGAAGAAATTAAATAAATATTAGTTTTTTCATATTCACATTTGAGTAAAATATTTTATCGTGAAATTTTGCATTATTTTCGAGCACATGAAAGGACAGAGTATTCATTTTACATTTTTTTATTTTGAAAGTGTTAGCATGAAGAATATTAAATATTACCCTCTGTAGGTACTTTCCTTCCCTGACTCGCTTATATTATCCCTTTAAATATCCCTAATCAGCAAAGTTTCTCCCATGAATGAAATTAGCCTACAATAGACAGCAAGCGGTAAATGTAAACGATGTCGAACGAGTTTGTTATACAACAAGAGTATGTCACTCACTGTTTTAGGAGTCTCACATCCTTTTCTACTCCCCCAATGTCAATGTTAACATGGGAATGGGTTGACACTACCCTGCCTGTATTAGAGCATGAGGGAAGTTAACATGGGACGACACCTTTGCGGCAGTAAGTTAAAGTACGAGTAGCATTTTGTTAAATATTTCTTCCCTTTTAATGTATGTGCAAATGAAGTAGATAACGACTACTATTATGGCTTAGCATTTGGGTCATCTTGACGATGACGTCACGGAGATGTATTACACTGGGCGTGTTTGTGTGTGTCTGTCACCACGTTCGCAGTTGGCAAATCGGAGCAAACGTGTTCGCAGAAAGCAATTTTTGGCTTGTACACCCATCGTTAGAATTAAGAAGTACACGGCAATGGTAGGGTTACGAGAAACGTTTAGCCTCCCAATGGCAGGGCTTCCGCCAAAGGTTCACGCTAATGCGGGTTTTCTTATCATTTATTGTGAATCAATCGCCTTATACCTTAAATTTCCAAATTCAAACGTCAGCAATAGCTATGTTTAAGATGATTTTCGGAATATAGTTTCTTACAGCGATTTAACTAGAATTAAGATAAGTTAATTATGATTAAAATAATTAATATAAATTATTTTTATTTTATTACTTAAAAAAATCTTAATTGCGTCTCAACTCGGATAGGTTTTTTTGGTTTCCCAACTTGTTTTTATTTTACGGTACTAAAAGCGCAACGAACTGAGAAAAAACGACGGGCAGGCCTCCGTTAAAAGCATATGATCGGAGGCCCCGATATAATGTTCGGTCCCTAATTCCCAAGCGTTATCTAACCGAATTCTTAATCCCAAATCTTACGTAACCTTGGAAAGACGCTTTTTTATAACCTTATCAATCTCGGATAATTGAGCATCTTTCCAAACTGTTTGTTATTTTTTTATTTTTCTATCATCGCGACATGCTGGGTGTTTTAGCTATTCGAAGGCTGTCAATGGGGTAGTTTTAATCTACAGTATAATTGTGTTTCCCTCTATATGGAGTGCTGTCAATATCCTTGGTTTTGAATTACTATTATAATACATCCCTAATCCTTATACTGTTAATAGTCTATAAAAACAATAGTTTCTGTCGTATATATGTTGAGTGTTTTGAGAAATATCTATATTAAAAATTTAAGTTATGTTTAACAATTTTGCAGAACACTACACCATTGTCTATTCATACGGTCAGAAGCGCATGACATACCAAAGGTTCACGCAATTGCGGGTTTTCTTATAATTTATAGTGAATCAATCCCATAATACCCTTAATTTCCAAAAACTGTTAAAGAGGCATACGCTTGAATTCAAACGTCAAAAATAGCTAAGTTTTAAATTATTTTAGGAATAAAGTTCCTTAAAACGATTTAACTAGAATTAAGGTAAATTAATGACGATTAAAATAATTATTTGGAATTATATTTATTTAAATATTTTAGAAAAACCTCTTAATTTCGTCTCGACGCGGAGAGGTTTATTTTGGAGGCGAACTCAATGTATACGTACTGCCAAAGAGTAACGTCACTGCAAAACTAAGCTTCCTAAATAAAGCGGTTTGGTCTGAGCCTTAATTAAAAGTAAGACAAGACTTTTAAAGACAAGGACTCGAAAGAATAAAACGTTTTCATCAAAAATTTAATGATTTATTTGTTACTAATCTTTTAAGGTCTTTGCACTGTTGCACAATTTAAACAAGATTATTTCAAGGTAAACTAGACTATGAAATGATAGTAACATAATTTTTTTTTGCATTTCGTCGAATATATAAGCCAAGCTGTACTGTGCACGAAACCGGGAAAATATTTTTTTTAAGAAATTTCGAAAAACATTTATTATAGTAGTTTTAATAAGAGGAAAGATTTGAGGATCATTTTTCTTCTGTTTAGCAACAGAAAGGTTACTTTAAAAAAACCTCCAAAGAGAATGGATTGGATTTTTCTATTTGATGTCGTTAAACTCGTAGGAGTTGTATCAATTATATATATTATTTTTCAGTTAAGCGTTAGCAAAATATCAACGTCTAAATATTCAACTAATGAAATAGCCGGTCTTAAATCGTACCCAATTTTAGGAAATTTACCAATACTCTGGGGAGAGTGTCCACACGGATACACGAGAAATATACGTAAGTGTTTTATATTTGTGTAATTACTAGTGATGGACACAAATCGGTATGATATCGGTATCGGTGACCGATGTGGCGCATAAACCGACATATCGGTTCCAGCATATACCGGTTAGAGGTTATTTTACCGATAAATAAACATTCAAAATATTCTTAACATTTTAATCTGAAGTAAACATTCTAAATATTTTAAATATTTTAATCTGAAGTAAACAAATTCTAAACATTCTAAATATTTTAAACATTTTAATCTGAAGTAAACAAGTTTTATTCTAAATATTTTAAACATTTCATCTGAAGTAAACAAGTTCAAAACATTCTAAATATTTGAAACATATTGATCTGAAGTAAGCAAGTTCAAAAAATTCGAAATATTATAAACATTTTAATCAGAATTAAACAAGTTCTAAACATTCGAAATAACTTAAACATTTTAATCTGAAGTTGACAAATTCTAAGCATTCTAAATATTGTAAATATTTTAAACATTTTATTCTGAAGTAAACAAGTTCTAAACATTCTAAATAATTTAACCATTTCAATCTGAACTTAACAAATTCTAAACATTTGAAATATTTAAAACATTTTATTCTGAAGTAAACATGTTCTAAACATTCTAAATATTTTAAACATTTTAATCTGAAGTAAACATGTTATATACATTGCAATGAATCTGATCGCAACAAATCATTTCAAAGAATCTTATCGCAACAAATCATTTAACCGATATAAACATTTTAAACAAAAAGCAACTTAGTTTCAGTTCTTCTTGGTTTAATACGAAATACCTTTCGATCTCGTTCCATTTATTTACTTATCGTTTTTTTCTTTTTTCTTTTTGTTAATTTTAACACTTTCACTTCTCTTATAGGACTTCAACAAGTTATTTTTGGATTGAAACACTTGTTCCCAAATGAGTCTTTACTTAAACTGTCAGTTTCTGTTTTTTCATATTATTTCATAATAAAGCCCGATTCGGCCGAAGTTTTATTGAGCAGTACCAAAGAAATCACGAAATCAACTGATTATAATTTCTTCGAATCGTGGTTGGGTTTAGGACTTCTTACCAGGTAAGTAATTTTAAATTAGTACACCATAAGTTCATAAGATATGTACCATAAGTTTGTCACTGGTTAATACTGAGAGCATGCCTGAGAGCGACGCCTGGTGAGGCCCTGTCAAAGGCTTAGCACAGTCTAAATGAGAATGAAGATGGACTGCAAATTTAACCGAGTGAAGCCAATTCTCGCGTCGTTCTAGAACTAGCTCTCAGTAAGTCTCTAGCATTACGAAGTACAGGTAGTGTCATACATATTAAATGTATCTTGTAAACGTATGAGGCGTGGTTAACATGGAAAACCAGGAAAAGTCTGTGCACAGTTTCAACATCGTGAATGAAAAATTCTAATATATGTATTTCCAGAAGTGAGATGAGACCAGAAGTACTGAGCTAACCAAATTCTTCACTCGGCGAAAGTGAATATTTTTGATAACACAAGAACGGTTGGCCCTCTAGTAGCGGTTTCTGAATTTTCCCTCCAAAACGTGAGACGCTCGCGGTGGTAGACGGCCGAACTAGATTCAAGGAGCCGCGTCCGTGTTCGGCCGCTTTAGGTTGAGGGGAAGGGGGTAGGAAATGTTTTTGGAACTCGACCAATTTTTTTCTCAGTAGTGTAGGCGCGTGGGAAGCGGCATAAAATCCTCAAATTTGTTCACTAGTGCCAGGATCTACTATCAATGCTAGAGCCCTTCACTTATAGTCTCATCTCACTTCTGGTATTTCTAATATACGTAAAAGTTCAGGAAAAGTGAAGGTGTGATAATTGCCTTTTAGAGGTGTCAGGGAAAGGTCGAATCACTTTACTAATATATATAAATGTTCAAGGGGATATTCGGGATCTTCTAACAATGTTCCATAATTTAACTTCATGAAATTACCGGTAATTTACCAAATACCGCCGTAAATTACCCATGATTACCATTTTAAATTACTAGACAATTTCCGAATTTCAGCGCTCAGATTAAATTTTTTTTGTATAACACTGTGTAGTAGACTGCCAGAGACTATAAAAATTTGCCTATTATAATTCGTGGTGCAGTTTCCCTCCCCCCATGTAATATGAAAAGCAAACGACCCTCCTCTCAACTCCTACACAAACAAACCAATAAGATTAGAGCTTTTAGCAGGTCAAAGGTTTATAGAAAGTAGTACTCTGTGGTGGCTACTATATTGAGCCTATTCAAGCGTGATACCTGTGCAACGGTTTTGAAGGTAATCGTAGGCAGATAAGGGTCGACACAATTCTGACAGATAAAAATGGTTTCTCATAATACACGGAGCGAGCAAGCTTCAAAGAACTATCATTTTTATTTTTATCTATTAACTTTTTTCTATTATATACAGGGTGTTTCTGAAAAGTCCATCACAAATTAAGGGGCGTGTTTATGGGACCAAACTGAGCGGAAAGTACCAAAGAACATGGGGTGTACAACATTTTGTTACGGAGATATGGCCTTCCAAACATTCGCCCCTAAAACAAGGAAATATCCAAAAATGAGGAGTAACACTTAAGACCGACTAACCAGCTTGTTTAAAATTACTAGACAATTTCAATAGCCTTTAATCGAACAATTGATTTCTACCTTTACTAATCAGAAGCGTATAAATGAGTAGAAGTATGCCTACGGTGGTAATGTAAAATTAATCCCAAGTGACATGATGTTTCAAGATCTTCCCAGCACCAAGTAAAATGGTTCTGATTGAAGGGACTTTTATTAGCACAGCGTAAACAACGTTATTTTCAGGAATTAGTCCAAATGTCCACGGGCGGCATTACAAAAACGAGGCAGTCTTTCGAATGATACTTGGACATGTTGGAAGATCCCTGGCTTGTTCCTGTTATCTCAAACCGTAAAAAGCTACGCAAATCTTCATCATCACGGACAACACTCTTGTACGTTAGGTATGACCTTGAGAAAACCTAAAAGGACATCTCGAATGTATTTGAAAAACCCATCTCCAATTAAGGGGCGTGTTGTTTGTTTCCAACAGAGTAAACTCGCCCAGAGAACAATTACAATGCAGAGCCACGTTTCGGCGTTAATGGCCCACAAAGGTGGTCCCAAAAACAAGAACAAACTTTAATTTGTTTCGTTCAGTAAGTGTTTCATGTGTCATAGATAAAACGCCATGATTAATGCACGAAGAAAATGAATTTATTGACAAGTTTTAACATTTAATTGCAACTAGTTACAAAAATTGTTCAAAGTGTTCACCACCCGCGTTAAGGCACACATTAGCACGTCTTACAAATGATTCCCTTACACGTTGAAAAATGCCTGGAGTTTCGCGAATTGTTTGACAGCCGTGAATTATTCGTCGACGTAGCTCTTCAACATCGGGCACTTCAGTCTGATAAACTAAGTCTTTCAGGTGGCCCCAAAGAAAGAAATCACAAGGGTTCAGATCGGGTGATCGAGCAGGCCACTCCACAGGTCCACCTCGACCTAACCACCGCAAAGGGAAGGTCGCGTTAAGATAATTTCGGACCGCGATGCTGAAATGTGGTGGTGCACCATCGTGCATGAACCACATTCTGTTTACCAAACCTAAGGGTACGTCTTCGAGTAGTTCCGGTAAATCGTCCCGTAAGAACTGCAAGTAAGCCACACCGTTTAACCTGGGCTCTAGGAAATATGGCCCAATTAAATTGTCACCCACAATACCACACCACACGTTTAAACTGAATTGTACTTGGTGACTTCTAACGCAAGTTGCGTGGGGGTTTAGCTGGGACCATTGATGTTTATTATGTAAGTTAATAATACCATCCCGTGAAAAGTTAGCTTCGTCAGTAACCAACAAATCCCGTGGGAAATCGATATCGTTTACTTTAGCCAGAAACCACTGACAAAACGCCGTGCGTCGTGGGTAGTCCGCTGGATTCAAACCTTGAACTTTTTGAACATGGAAAGGATGAAACCGGTGGCTTCTGAGGATTTTCCACACGAGCGTGTGGTTTACGCCTAATCGGCGACCAACTTGGCGGGTACTTGATTCAGGCTCGTCCTCGAAAATGGTGAGAACTTCGTCTTCTACGGCCTCTGGGATGGCTCTCGCTCTAGGTTGAGGTCCAGCCGGTTGGATTCGTCCATCTTGCCTCAAACGTCTGTCCACAGCCTCGAACGTCAGTCGATTTGGTAGTCGCCTCTGCGGAAATCTTTCCTGATACAAGCGTACAGCTGCAGCGGTTTTCCCCTCGGCTAGTCCATACATTAGGTGCATATCCGCATATTCGGCATTTGTGAAGAAAGGCATTGTAACAGACTTCGTTGAATTATGAGTTTAATAAAACAAACACATGTACGTGAAACCTCTTTTATTCCTTTCTTAAAAAACATAGTGCTCTGTTTTAGTGCTCTGTTTTTTAAGAATTGGCGAAGTTCTCACTATTTTCGAGGACGATCCAAAAACAAGCAGCCGCCAATTGGTTTGCTGATTAAGAAAAAACCACACGCAACTTGCGTTAGAATTCACAAAGTACAATTCAGCTTAAACGTGTGGTGTAGTATTGTGGGTGACAATTTAATTGGGCCATATTTCCTAGAGCCCAGGTTAAACGGTGTGGCTTACTTGTAGTTCTTACGGGACGATTTACCAGAACTACTCGAAGACGTACCCTTAGGTTTAATAAACAGAATGTGGTTCATGCACGATGGTGCACCACCACATTTCAGCATCGCGGTCCGAAAACTTGTCAATAAATTCATTTTCTTCGTGCATTAATCATGGCGTTTTATCTATGACACATGAAACACTTACTGAACGAAACAAATTAAAGTTTGTTCTTTTGTTTGGGACCACCTTTGTGGGCCATTAACGCCGAAACGTGGCTCTGCATTGTAATTGTTCTCTGGGCGAGTTTACTCTGTTGGAAACAAACAACACGCCCCTTAATTGGAGATGGGTTTTTCAAATACATTCGAGATGTCCTTTTAGGTTTTCTCAAGGTCATACCTAACGTACAAGAGTGTTGTCCGTGATGATGAAGATTTGCGTAGCTTTTTACGGTTTGAGATAACAGGAACAAGCCAGGGATCTTCCAACATGTCCAAGTATCATTCGAAAGACTGCCTCGTTTTTGTAATGCCGCCCGTGGACATTTGGACTAATTCCTGAAAATAACGTTGTTTACGCTGTGCTAATAAAAGTCCCTTCAATCAGAACCATTTTACTTGGTGCTGGGAAGATCTTGAAACATCATGTCACTTGGGATTAATTTTACATTACCACCGTAGGCATACTTCTACTCATTTATACGCTTCTGATTAGTAAAGGTAGAAATCAATTGTTCGATTAAAGGCTATTGAAATTGTCTAGTAATTTTAAACAAGCTGGTTAGTCGGTCTTAAGTGTTACTCCTCATTTTTGGATATTTCCTTGTTTTAGGGGCGAATGTTTGGAAGGCCATATCTCCGTAACAAAATGTTGTACACCCCATGTTCTTTGGTACTTTCCGCTCAGTTTGGTCCCATAAACACGCCCCTTAATTTGTGATGGACTTTTCAGAAACACCCTGTATACTTTTCATATTACGTTTTCCCGCAGTACTGGAGCGAAATGGAAAAAACGCAGAAAAATGTTGACCCCCTCGTTTCATTTTCGAGTTCTTAACGAATTTCAATCGGTCATCAATGAAAATAGCCACGCCTTAGTTGGTCATCTGTCGAAACAAGTCGATAAGGAATACATTGATATACTACATTTCGTCACCATGTGCACTCTTGACATAATATGCGGTAAATATTAAAAGATAAATGATTCTTGAGTGAGGCTTATAAAATATATTTTAATTTCGTTTGTAGAAACCGCCATGGGAGTTAATATCGACGCGCAAAATAATAGCAACTCTCCATACGTTCAAAGTTTGCACGAGTATGTTGACACATTTCGGTGTAGTGAAAATTGAAGTTAAAGTTCAAGGTTATTCTTTCCACTAGCATGAGTAAAATTGCGGTCGAAAGAGCAATCAATGTCCATCATTGGAGTGACTTCATGTTCAACTTGCTTCCAGTTGGTAGACATTATAATTCTTCATTAAAAACGGTCCACGATTTTACGAAAAAAGTAAAGGCCTTTTCAGTCGATACGACTTTTGACTCAACTACCTGAGTCAACAAAAATTGGTCAGTCATCATTTCCAACTTTTGTTCACACGTCCCAAGTATAGTTTACTCAACTCAAGTTGACTCATCTAAATTAATCAAAAAGTTGTGTCGCCTTAAGTTATTTTTGAAAGTTTTAATTCTGACATGAGAAATATATTCTCAGATCATAAAAAGTCGCATAAACGATAGATTAACTAGAAATACACAGGACAATCCTACCGACGTTAGAACTACCGACGATTTAAATGTTAAAAAAAGATCAGCTTTCTTGGATCTCCTCGTAGATGAACATTTAAAAAATCCGAGTTTTTCTGAAAGTGACATCCAAGAAGAAGTCGATACTTTCATGTTTGAAGTGAGTATTGTGCTGAACTATATCCCTAGTATTCAAGTATCCCTTCGTAGATAAAGGTTAGATATTAGTATTATCAGAACGGAATAATAAGAGATATGGGTACAGGATTATAACGTCAGTCCGACCAGCCTCAAAAATACCCTGAGGGTTCGCGCAACTACACAAAGTAAAACCAACTTACACAAAACATAGTCCCTAGGTTTCAAAAGTTTTAGTTTTTCTCTCAGGTTGTCTGTTACGGTTTGAATAGCCTGATTCAGCTTCACGAAGCTAACTTCAGCAATTTTCATTTAAAGAATGCAGATTACACCCTAAACTTTTATTCGGTCCAATGACGACAGAGGATTTTTAGCCAATCAGGGTAGAAAAGGCAATTTGAGGTTGGGAAAAATCCTGTTACAGCCCTATAGCATTGCCATCCTTCTCTTTTTTCCCTTCCGGTATTATTACTACTACTCCTTTGTTTGAAAGGTTTTAAATATAAGATTCGGTTCTGTTTATGAATAATTGTATGCCTTCGTAAGGGCCATGACACGACGGCAGTTGGGTTAAGTTGGTGCGTGTACTTACTGGGCCATCATCCAGAAATCCAAGAGCGAGCCTACAACGAAGTAGTTAGCGTTTTGGGTCAAGATAAACAAGCGTGTATCACCGACAAAGAGCTGAAAGAGTTGAAATACCTCGAATGCGTCATTAAGGTAACTCAAGTACTTGGAATTTGAAAATTCATTTTAAATTAATGAATAACTTAGGAATCACAAAGATTGTTTCCTTCTGTACCATTCATTGGTCGAAAATTGGAAGACAATTTACAGATATGTAAATGAACTAGTGCTATTTATGCAACTTAAACTTACTGTTTTAACAATTATTCAAGCTGCTGTCTCTGCGATAAGACATTTGCGAACAGCCCCTTTGATAATTGCTTGATTTCCCGCTTCATGAACAGAAATTAAATCAAATAGGCCAATTTAACGGTAGGAATTTTCTAAATTTAGGCGGGAACGTGATTCCCAAAGGTACAAACTGCTTCGTAGCAATTGCAGTCATTCACAGAGATCCTGATTTATATCCGGAACCTAATAAATTCGACCCTGATAGATTTACCATGGAAAACTCTATTGGTAGACATCCATACGGTTATATCCCATTCTCCGCTGGACCCAGAAACTGCATTGGTAATATTTAAAAGAAGGTTATCTAATACTAATATTAAAGTGTTTTACGCCTCCAGGTCAAAAATTTGCGCTTAACGAAGAGAAAACGATTATGGCGAGTATGATTCGGAACTTCTCTTGGATATCATTGGATCCCTTGGATAAAGTGACCTTTGCCCCCAATATGGTGTCGAGGCCAGTACCTGGACATAGAATTAAACTCTTTCAACGGGATTAGTTTAAGTACATTTCAAAATTTCTTATATCTTTGGTAATTACAAAATAATTAGTCCTTGTGGTAGTTTGAATTACAAATTATATTTTGTTTTTCGCAATTATTTAAACGTCTTTTAATTTTTAAGAGGATTCGCAGAAATTAACAGTTTGGAGGGAATTATATTAAAATGTGTCAGTTTTAAATTGCATGCACTGAACTTATCGATATTATTTACTGAATGTAGCATATTCGTTTAAGATATACTTGGGCCTATTTTAAATGTGTGAGAATCTATCGGGATTCACTTGAATTCATATGAATAGAGATGCTTATGGTTCACTTCCATTGCGCCGAATCCCAATCAACCGAACCCAATCCCATTCGACCAAAAAACCCGCACTTTGGCAAATTTATGATTCGATCCAATGGGACAACCCCATTGCACCGAAAAACCCGCACTTCGGGTTTTTCCCGATGGAATTTAAATAAATAAAATCCCGGGAACGCAAAGATTTGCTAGCAAAAATTAAATTAACTTAAAACAATTCAAGGCCTACGTAAAATGAACACTAGATCCAAACATTTTCTAAAATCTAAATAATCATTTTAAAACTAAGGATTGTAAGAACAATATAGCTTGAAAATAGTAATAAATCAGCAAAATATGACATAATATTACCAATTGCTAATATTTATTTATTTTTTATGTTATAATCATCATGAAAACACTTTAAGCCAGCCGTTTTAATAGACTTGAAGTGTATAACCGCTCCAAAGAGGAAGAGATGTCCTACTAACCAAACCTAACTTAACAGTATTTTTTTGGAAAAGACATATAATTTTAGAAGTCAATGAAGATAGACATCAATATTTTGGAAAAGGCGCAACATTTGTCAAGTGATTTATAAAATATTACTAACCTAACTTAACCAAATTTAATTTTTACAAGTTTTAATCACGAATCATTGGTTTCCGATAAGTATATGAAAAGTTAAAAACTAAGTTTAAGCTATTCGACGAATTCGGAAACCCCATACTCAGAAAACAACTTTCAGGGGCGCTAGCCATATCGGGGGGGGGGCAAATATTTGTAATAACACTTCACGGTAGATGGCGCTAAAATACTTGCTCTTGATACCCATTATGGGGTGGTGGAATAAAGTATAAATGGAATGAAGTATAAATGGAATAAAGTATAATGGGAATAAGGCATAATAACGAACTGGAATAAAATATAACTGGAATAGTGTATAACGTCGTATTTGAAAACTGGAATAAAGTATAACCATAAGGACATTATCTCTCTCTCAGAGAGAGATAATGTCCTTATGGTATAACTGTCTTAATATATAATGGGGGAAGGGACAAAATGATAAAATGTCATTCCTGGGCTAAAGTATAATGACCCAGAAGCCAATACTGGAATAAAGTATAACTGGACTTGAGTATAACCGCGAAATTCTATACCGGAATAATGTATAACCGGATTAATGTATAATGGACGTACGTATAACGCGAAATTTCACAACTGAAATAACGTATAACCGGACTAATGTATAATGGACGTGAGTATAACGCCAGGTTTCACAAGTGCAATAGTGTATAACTATCGCCTCTACGACAATTGGGAGCGCGACAATTTGGGGCGTTGAAAAGTGGGTGTCCAAAAATTAGGAGAATTAAACTTTTATTTTGTAAAAATTACAAATATCTTGACATTCTCAATTTTTTTTAAACAATGAAACTAGATTAGGTGATATAGGTCAGGTTAGGTTTGGTTTGGTTGAAATAGGGTAGGGTAGGTTAGGTTGACATAGGTCAGGTTAGGTTTGGTTTGGCTTTGTTGACATAGGTTAGGTTTGGTTTTGTTGACATAGGTTAAGTTTGGTTTGGTTACGTTTTGTTGACATAGGTTAAGTTTGGTTTGGTTACGTTTTGTTGACATAGGTTAGGTTTGGTTCTGTTGACATTGGTTAGGTTGACATAGGTCAGGTTTGGTTAAGTTGACATAGGTCAGGTTTGGTTAGGTTGGCATAGGTCAGGTTTGGTTAGGTAGACATAGGTCAAGTTTGGTTAGGTAGACATAGGTCAGGTTTGGTTAGGTAGACCAGAGCTGTGCTAATTAATTAGTTAGCTAATTGAATTTCTAATTAATTAGCAACATTTACTAATTGAAAATGGTAATTGAATTTTAATTACCTTAGTGCTAATTGAGAAGTAATTCTAATTAATTAGTATGAATCGGAAAGGTAATTATCTAATTAAAATTTAATTAGATTTAGGATTAACTAATTAGCCAATTGGATTTTCAATTAATCTTTTACGCCAATTTGTTGTAAAAAAATCGAGGAAATAACTCATGATTCATCTATTTGAATAAGAAAAAGCCTTATTATATCAATGAGGAAGCCTTAGTGCTACTCTTAATTTTTCAGCTCCTCAAATATGAGAGAATACTAGTACTAATAGAATATTTCGTAGTTCGCAACTGCCGCATTTCGAAATTTCGACTGCTTTACCTACTCGAATTAATAGTAGTGCGCATGTATTTACTACTCAGGAGTCCATTATAGGAACTGTGGCAAGAAAATGAAGAAATGAGACAAATTTTAACATTACGGAAGGCTCGAGGCTTGTCTCATTTTTCGAGAATAATTCTTGGCTTCCGTACCCGTTTTTCAATGGCATTGAAAGATTAAACTTTGCATTGCCAAAGTACTAAATCCATGGGCACTTTTAAACTTTTATGTTTACTTATGGTTTCTTTTTTACCTTAATTAGAAAATAGTATTTCTAATTAATTAGTTTGATAAATAAATGTCTAATTTCTAATTGAATTGAATTAGTTTCTATGTCTAATTGCTAATTGGTATTTAATTAGTTCATAAATATTTCCCTAATTGCTAATTGGCTAATTAATTAGTTCAAAAATATTTCCCAAATTGCTAATTCTAATTCAATTAGTTGTCAGCTAATTAGCACAGCTCTGAGGTAGACATAGGTCAAGTTTGGTTAGGTAGACATAGGTCAGGTTTGGTTAGGTAGACATAGGTCAAGTTTGGTTAGGTAGACATAGGTCAGGTTTGGTTAGGTAGACACAGGTCAGGTTTGGTTAGGTAGACATAGGTCAGGTTTGGTTAGGTAGACACAGGTCAGGTTTGGTTAGGTAGACATAGGTCAGGTTTGGTTAGGTAGACATAGGTCAGGTTTGGTTAGGTAGACATAGGTCAGGTTTGGTTAGGTAGACATAGGTCAGGTTTGGTTAGGTAGACATAGGTCAGGTTTGGTTAGGTAGACATAGGTCAGGTTTGGTTAGGTAGACATAGGTCAGGTTTGGTTAGGTTGATATAGGTCAGGTTCGGTTTTATCTTTTGCCAAACCTTTGTTGAGGTAGGTCAGGTTCGGTTTTATCTTTTGCCAAACTTTTGTTGAGGTAGGTCAGGTTTGGTTTGGTTGAGATAGGTCAGGTTTGGTTTGGTTGAGATAGGTCAGGTTTGGTTTGGTTGAGATAGGTCAGGTTTTACCAGAAATATGTACTTTTTAAAAAACATTAATTAATTCACCCAATTCATTGACACCAAATTGTCGCTCATCCAATTTTCAAACCTCCCAATTTTAGGACAACCAATTTTCAACGCCCCAAATCGTCGTCACCCAATTGTCGTAGAGCCGATAGTTATACGCTATTGCAGTTGTGATACTTGGCGTTATACTTACGTCCATTATACATTAGTCCGGTTATACGCTTTCCAGTTGTGAAATTTGGCGTTATACGTACGTCCATTATACATTAATCCGGTTATACCTTATTTCGGTATAGAATTTCGCGGTTATACTCTAGTCCTGTTATACTTTATTCCAATATTGGCTTCTAGGTCATTATACTTTCGTCCAGGAATGACATTTTATAATTTTGTCCCTTCCCCCATTATATATTAGGACAGTTATACCTTATTCCAGTTTTCAAATACAACGTTATACACTATTCCAGTTATATTTTATTCCAGTTCGTTATTATACCTTATTCCCACTATACTTTATTCCATTTATACCTTATTATAGCGACCATTAATTATTTTCTTAAAATATTTTTCGTATTATTTTGCGTTTGTATATATGCAAATAAATTTGTACCTAAGGTTCAAACTTATTTATGTCAAAATTGATATAATTACTATAAGTGCAATTAGTTATTAGTTCTCGTTTTAAAGTGTGGGGGGGGAACGGTTTAGAAAAGCGCACTCTCATGCTGATTGGCTAGAATTACGCGCCAAGTCACTAGCATCGTCTATTTTATTCTTCTAAATCGGGAACCCAGCAGCATTTTCGTAGAAGCTACAATTTTTTTATTGAGGAGTATATTGCTTCTGATTCATTAATGAGCAAAGCAGAAGTGTAAGTAAAAGAGTTTAACCAATTTTGATGTAGGCATTATTATTAATTAATTCATGTCAACATTTTAGTGAGAATGACAGAGTCTTTGTTAAAGCCCTATGTTTCAAAAGTCAGAAAAAAAAATGAAAATCCCTACACAGTTTGTGCTGCATTGATTATTATTCGGGTTCGTTTCAATGCTGAGAAGTGGAAAAAGATGGAATCCATTTTAAAGGCTTTTTTTTTTTTACATGCTGCCTCATTTAGCTAATTATAATAAAAAAATTAAAGTTCCTAAAATCGTTACTAAGATTTTTAATCTAAAGTGTGCAATTGTCTCTGGTTCCTAAGATAGTTAGTCTAAATTGAGCAATTTTATGAAAGTTCCGAAAATGGCCTAAGTTTGAAATGCAAAAATTTGTCAAAGTTGCTAAAATGATTTTACTGAATTGTACATATGTCTTAAAGTTTATTACAATTATGTTTTACAAAAGTTGTATGGAACAATTGTTTTTTAACATACATTAGTTACCTTCCTTAAATGAAGTATCCAAATTAATTAAAGATACATCTTCCTTATTTTCATATTCATGATCTGAAATAAAACCATTCGGTTCGTCGCTTAGCGACTAATTTTCCGGTTGCTAAATTTCTTCTTCGAAATTATCCAACTCTTCATGAATAGGTACTGCTATTTCTTCGTAAAATTCATCATCTTCGAGGGACCTCAGAGATAAATTATCTGTGACATTGATGAGAGGATTTTGAAAGTTGGTCAATAGAGTTACAACTATCCAGAGTTGGTTAATAACCGGAGCAAGAGTTAAGGGAACAGGACGGTTAAGGATGTGGAACCCTCTTATTCGCTCAATTCGTCGTTCTACATCGATGCGCAGGGCTGCAATCTTTTGAGATTTCTCTAGTTCTTCTTTGGTAAAGTGGTCTTTTTCGCTCAAAAATGGTGGTATATTTAATTTCACACCTATCTTGTCTAACATTTTTTCAATGAGAAAACCCTTATCAGCCATGACACTATCATTTGCCGAAAATTTCAAGTCCATAAAGCCACTACGTCTAGTTATTTCCTGGTCTGATATGGATCCGGTAAACAAATGTGAGACGAATGTGACATATCCATTTGGGCTTATGCCTATAAGTCCTTTGTATGTGTTAGTCGATTTGTAATTTGAGCATGATGCTGATTGCGATACTAATGACTTAGAGGTTTGACATTTTATTTCGATAGCATCAATAATGACCCGGGTAGTGGGGTATTCAGTTTTTAAATCTTGCGGCATAGTTGCGTCGATTGCCTCTCGTGTTGGCCATATGTTTATTTTTCCTAGGCGAAAGTACATGAAATTTATCCATGTTATGCAATAATTTGATGCTGTGCTGGGTGAAATATTGAAGCGATCAGCTAAGTCTTTTAAAAATAGACCCAATCGTAGGCGCATCAAAACAAGAAGAAACTGATCTTCTACGCTCAGTTTTCTGGGACTACCTGTAGGCGTTGTGCGCTGTGAAACATTGCCACAATTCCATAAATTTATATTTTCCCCCATTGGACCTGGATTTAGCCAATGGTATAAAGCCATGAGTTTTTCATAGTTAGGTAATCCTGTGTAAAATGCTATGTCCTTGTTGTTATTCTTTATCCTCTCTATGCTCGGTTTAAAATCAATATTTTTAACTTTTTTTAAGATCTTCCCATGACGTAAATCTTTTTCCGCTTTGTTCATCTTGAAATTTTGTACCTCAATTACTCTCTTTAGTTTTTCGATGGTTGCTTTCAGCTCTTTTATTGTTTCAGCACATTTACATTTAATATTAATCTCTGATTGGTCAAAATGCTTCTCTGATAAATCTTTAATACATTGGTCTTCGGAACTCGCATAATCATTCAGTGGCTCAACAACTGTAACTATATCAGGTAACATTGGTTCTATAACACATTCCTGGTCTTCTGTTATGGGTATTACGCTTTCTTCGCTAGAATGCTTGTTTTTTGCACTATTGTTTTGCTCTGTGGTATATTCTTTCGATGTTGTTTCTACGGTGGTTTCATATTTTTTAGGGATTTTAATAGATGTTGATTCCATGGTGTTGGTAACTTTAGTTTGATGAGAAAACTCCCACGGAAATATTGAAGGTACAGCTCCCTCTTTCAAATATTTTCGTCTATTCCCAAATTTCCCATTTAAAGTTTTGAAATCAGACGATTTAAAATGCTTGGAGCATACTAAAATGTGCTTCACCAGTTTATAAATATAATCTCGACGCCGAATTCTCTTCAGCCATAGACATCTCAGTGCGATGCCTTGTTGCAGAATTTTTTAAGGAAGGAACTTTATGATATGAAATCTGAAACAATTTTTTAATAATAACGTACTCGCCTTAAACTCTCAAATTTTAATTTTTAATTGTATTTACGTTTTCTGAATATCCTCTCTGGGTGCAATATAAAACAGAGCAAGCTTTCCCAGCAAAGCGAGGGCTCCTAGTTCTCGAACTCATAGTTTTGACCAAGGCTTACTTAAACTTATTATATTTCTAATTAAAATAAAATTTAAACAATTTAAAACTTTTATCCTGGAGTTATTTTTTTTTTTTTTTTTTTTCCACCTACTAGCACTAGTGCTTAGCCGTTAGGCCTTGAGCACCAGGAAGAATTGAGCGGGAGACCCTACGCGGCCCAGCACTGACGGGGGCCGCTAGGTCGTATGTGTATAAGCAGGGAAGGAAATGAGGTTTACTTGGGAGGTGACGGAAGGTGGAATTGGGGTAAGTCACCTCCGGCGGACACGGGACAGTCGGCACCTATAGGGTAGGATCGCCGACATGTGTCGTATTCCCTCAAACTTTGCCGCCCGGAAGCTTGGCTTACAGGAGTGCGCCACACTCCCGGCAACTTTTATCCTGGAGTTATTATAAACACTGCAAGTTGTACATGAACCCGTGAGCAGACGATGCTAGTGACTTGGCGGCAGGGCCGGAAATAAGCACAGGACACTGGACATTGTCCAATAAAATTTTAAAATGTCCCATAATTTTTCTAAAAACTCAGGGGGTCACTGGACATTCTGACCAATAAAGTTTCCGAAGTTTTGATAGTTTGACTATGAAGATGCGACTATATTTTTGCACACTCCAGTGGACAATGTCCTATAATTTTTCCAGTCAAAGGGGGCGTCACTGGACACTTGTCCTATAAGAAATTTCCCTTATTTCCGGCCCTGCTTGGCGGCGTTGGCGCGTAAGCAGGGCCGGAAATAAGCACAGGACACTGGACATTGTCCAATAAAATTTTAAAATGTCCCATATTTTTTTTAAAAACTAAGGGGGTCACAGGACGGTTGACCAGTAAATTTTTTCGGAGTTTTTATAGCTTGACTATGAAGGCGCCACACAATTTTTCGCACTGCAGTGGACAATGTCCTATAAATTTTCCTGTCAAAGGGGGCATCTCTGGACACATGTCCCATTAGAAATTTTTCTTATTTCCGGCCCTGCGCGTAAGCGGCGTAATTCTTGCCAATCACAGATCACAGAGTGCGCTTTTTCAAACCGTTCCCTACACTTTGAAACGAGAACTAATAACTAATTGTTTGACATAAATAAGTTTGGACCTTAGGTACAAATTTATTTGCATACATACAAACGCAAAATAACACGAAAAATATTTTAAGAAAATAATTAAAATCAAGAGCAAGTATTTTAGCACCATCTACCGTGAAGTGTTATTACAAATATTTGCCCCCCCCCCGATATCAGTCTGGGAAATAGCACACTTCCTCTGGTCCAAAACCAGTTTATTAATTGCTTGGACTAGTTTTTTAATTCAAGAAGTGGGGGTTACTGGTCCTCAGGAACAGTTTATTAATTGCAAATCTATAGGAGAACAAAGGCTGGGAATAGTCCGGAGACCAGTTAATTATTTCGGGGACTAGGGGGGGTCACTGGTCCAAAGGACTAGTTTAAAAAATATCCTTATTTCCCAGACTGCCCGATATGGCTAGCGCCCCTGAAAGTTTTTTTTTTCTGCACCGTACCGGCTATATGGAAGGAAGCGAATTTAACGCCGATTCATAAAAAAGGTTCGCGTGCTGACCCATCCAATTATCGGCCCATAAGCACTCTAAATCAGGTTTCTAAACTATGCGAACAGTTAGTCCACCGACAATTAAGATCTTTCCTTGAGGTTAATAAATTCTTTTCCCCAGCCCAACATGGCTTTCTCCCTCGTCGGTCGTGTTTAACTAACCTACTATTGGCCACTAACGATTGGACAACTTGGCTAGACTCTGGTCAATCAGTTGATGTCCTTTACCTAGATTTTAGCAAAGCTTTTGATTCCCTCCCTCACTCGGCCATTCTCGCTGCCCTCCACTCAGCGGGTATTGTAGGTAATGCGTTTAAGTGGCTTTCCCATTATCTTGCTGGCCGAAAACAGCGTGTAGTCCTCCGAGGAGTCACTACCGCTTGGAAACACATAGAACAGGGCGTGCCTCAGGGTTCAATACTCGGTCCACTCCTCTTTAATATTCTAATAAACTCAATGCCATCAGTAGTCCTAAATTCTTCCCTGATCCTCTTTGCCGATGACGCGAAACTTTATCGTCGGGTCAGTGTTCCGGCAGATCGCGATGCCCTCCAGGCTGACCTTGACGCTATCGTTAGGTGGGGCTCATCTCATGGGCTCAGCTTCAATATCGGCAAGTGTAAGATACTCCACCTTGGACGCAGGAACCCCTCTTTCGATTATACCATTAATTCGGCTCCCTTAACCAAGTCTTTTTGTGAACGGGATCTAGGCATCCTAATAGACCCCCTTCTCAAAATGTCAACCCAGTGTTCAAAAGTCGCCAAGCGTGTGCGTAGTATCACGGGTATGATCCGCCGTAACCTAAATTTCCGGTCCTTACCCCTTATCAAAACATTATACAATTCTCTGGTTCTCCCCATATTTGATTTTTGCTCCCCTATTTGGTCTCCCCATCTTAAATTGGATCTTAATGCCTTACAAAGGGCTCAAAACGCTTACACTAAGCTCCCCAACAAACACAGTTCCTCTCCAGCATCCCGCCGCCTCTCTTTGCTAAATATTGACCCGGTCCACATCCGTCTTAAAATTAACAACTTATGCCTTGTCCATAACCTTATCAATGGTCACCTTGACATTGACTTCTCCCTCTTTTTCACCAGAAATACGAGCGCGAATACCCGTGGTCACTCTCAAAAATTGGTCAAACCACGAGCCCTAACTACCTTTCGGCAGACCCATGTTACTAATACTGTCATTAATGACTGGAACTCCTTGCCCCCTAGCATTATTGCCATTACCAATAAATCTCTGTTTCGAATTAAACTCTCTGAACATTTTAACGATATGATCTAAACCCTATTGCATCCCCGTCTTTAGTTATTTTTTTCCATTATTTTTACTAAAGTATTTTCATTGGTTTTTTAGACCTCTGTGTCCTAGTCATTATATACTTTATATATATATATCCTAGCATTATATACTTTCTTATCACGGCCCTCTCGCTATAACCGCCGTCTGCTCCTAAGACACCTAGCTGTCTTTGCGGATGTTGTTGTATCAAATAAATAAATAAATAAATATGGGGTTTCCGAATTCGTCTTTTTATTTCCCACTTTGAGAATGAAACAGGGGTTTTTTAGAGGATAAGACAGGACAATGCAATCGAGAATGAGCTTATTCTGTATATACTCTGTTACATCATCGGTTGTCAGCACGCGCAAAGCTAGGTCTCGATGTAACCTAGCTTTGCGCGTGCTGACAAGAGACAAAAAACTTCAGGATATTTTAAACGATTTTAAATCCAGAAGATCCTGAAGTTTTTAGTCTCTTGTCAGCACGCGCAAGGCTAGATTACATAGAAACCTAGCTTTGCGCGTGCTGACAACCGATGTTGTAAAGAGTATATACAGAATAAGCTGTCGTTCGAGATAGGGAGTTGCAGATCCTGTAGAGTGAAAACAAATTTCCTCACGCGCATTCTTTATCCATGATGTATGCTTAATTTCAAGAAAATTCACCGTTCGTAGGGGAAGATAGAAGGTTTTTTACCCGAAAAAATCCGTTTTTACTTAATTTCAATTAGAATGACCGAGTTGCAGTTCGTGGGGGAGATACAAACCCCCCCCCCCCCAAAACTGTTTTTAATTCTTGTTTAGATTGGTCTGAAAATTGTTATAGGTATTTTTTGCTTTTTTCTTTTGGCAGAACTTCCGATATTTTCCCGACTTGATTATGCCAGGGCATCAATGGACACATGTCCTATAAGAATCTTTTCTTATTTCTGGCCCTGCTTGCGTCGTGATGCGTGTGATCAAGTGGGCTATATCAGGGCCGGAAATAAGCACAGGACACTGGACATTGTCCAATAAAATTTTACAACGTCCCATAATTTTTTTAAAAACTAAGGGGGTCACTGGACATTTTGACCAATAAATTTTCCGTAGTTTTGATGGTTTGATTATGAAGATACGACACTGGTTTTGCACACTCCAGTGGACAATGTCCTATAATTTTTTCAGTCAAAGGGGGGCGTCACTGGACACATGTCCTATAAGAAATTTTTCTTATTTCCGGCCCTGGGCTATGGTCCAGTTTAAAGAAATCCTTATTTCCCACCCTGGACTGAGTAGAAAATTTCCGAAGCAGACGACTCTAATCATTATTAACCATTGACCATGACTAGTTACATAGTTTTCTTGCTTGTCACTTGACATCGTGGATTATTTGCGAAAATTATTTATTGAAATTACTAACTTCAATTCTATATTCCATGGACGCCAAAGTCACGTTATAAAAGTAGATATTCTCAAATAGGGAAGGGCAAATTTATGGCTGGTAGTAGTGAACGATTTGAGGAAGATTTCCCAAATGTCAGACCAAGTCCTAGCGTCGGAAATTTTAATATAGGTAGAAATACGAAGTTATCAAAGTCTGCCTCTGAAAGAAACGCGTCGTCGGAAAAAGTAGCGAACACGCTTACAAAAGTAAGCGAAAGGTTAGGTTTAGCTTATCAGGGAATCATTGGTTCTAATGTTAGCCAAGACGTTGGTCCTGGAACTAATTGTCAACCAGGACCAAGTCGTTCACTGAGTTTGCAGTGCCTTGCCAGGTCACCACCTGAGGCCAGAGGAAGCCGTAAAGCCGCTTCTACTTGTAAGTATGTGGTTCAGTAAAAGACCTTTTCCAAACTTCAAATGTTTGACAATTTCTCCTTTGATTCAATGCATAATCAGCTTCGTAAATACAAACCTGGAATCCTGGAAAAATCAGGGAAATAAATAATTGACAAAAACATCAGGGAAAATTCAGGGAAATCAGGGAAATTTTCGTCAAACAGGGGCCGAGTAATTTAGCAAAATGTTCATAACCGTACCCTCCATGGGATTAACATTACATTAAACTTTGGAGGCTCATAACTCTGGTTATATTAGAGATACGGGGATGTCCTTTGAGTATGTTATAGTCCTATTTGCCCCCCATCCAACCATACTAAAAACTCGGATTTTTGTCAAACAGGGGCCGAGTGACTAAGCAAATTGTTCATAACCATACCCTCCATAGGATTAACATTACACTAAACTTTGGAGGCTCATAACTCTGGTTCTACTAGAGATACGGGGATGTCCTTTTAGTATGTTATAGTCCTATTTGCCCCCCATCCAACCATACTAAAAACTCGAGTTTTTGTCAAATAGGGGCTGAGTTATTAAGCAAATTGTTCACGCCCCCTCCATAGGATTAACATTACACTAAACTTTGAAGGCTCATAACTGTGGTTCTACTAGAGATACGGTTATGTCTTTCGAGTATGTTATAGTCCTATTTGCCCCCCTCTTCCTTTGTTAACATTTGCTCCATACGATACTCCATATACGGGAAAACCTGGAAAACTCACGGAAGTATATGGGGAAAACCTGGAAATCTCAGGGAAATTTTTTTTTTCAAAAGTTGTATGAACCCTGTTGAAATAATATTATAATTGGTAAAGTAGTCCCTTTGAAATACTTTAAAAGTGACGACCAGTATATCACCCTTAAATAAATTCCAAATACACGCTATTCCTTATCCCCAGAAGTTAAGCTTATCAAGATATTCAAGTCCCCGTTGTTCTGAATAACATGAAGCAATCTTTAATGTGTCGTTTATAGGTATTAGCTCATCCAGTGCATCCCTGAATAGTTTTCTGCAGCTAGAACAAGACATGGAATCTTTGATTAAAGATGATAGTCTTGGCTCATTTGCATTGCACGACCCAACATCTAATAAAGAAGTAATGAAGAAGAGCTTGTCATTTTGGGATTCTCCTACCAGACGGAAAAAGAAGAAAAAGCGAATCCCGTTATTACCACCCCTTGTTAGTGGCGGAAGGTCATCTTCAGCCACTCTGACAAGAAATTTGTCCTGTCAATCGCTAATCATAGAAGGCACCAACTCTAGTATTTTTGATCGACCTTGTGGAGAAAGCCATACACTACCGGGCTCTCTTTCCGAATTGACTAGCTCTTATCCTGGAAGTATTCTACCACCTATCACAACTAGAGAAGCACGCTCAAGGTACATGATATGCAGTTTTGGGGTCTAAACCTTGTAGTTAGACCCTTAAAGCCACTAAAGCAATGGAGGAAGGGCCAGAAATAAGCACGGGACACTGGACATTGTCCAAAATGTCCCATAATTTTTCCAAAAACTAAGGGGGTCACTGGACATTTTGGCCAATAAAGTTTCCGTAGTTTTGATGGTTAGACTATGAAGATGCAACGGTATTTTTGCAGACTAAAATGGACAATGTCCTATAAGTATTTTTCCAGTTAAAGCAGGGCGTCACTGGACACATGTCCTATAAGTATTTTTCCAGTTAAAGCAGGGCGTCACTGGACACATGTCCTATAAGAATTTTTCCAGTTAAAGAGGGCGTCACTGGACACATGTCCTATAAGTATTTTTCCAGTTAAAGCAGGGCGTCACTGGACACATGTCCTATAAGAATTTTTCCAGTTAAAGAGGGCGTCACTGGACACATGTCCTATAAGTATTTTTCCAGTTAAAGCAGGGCGTCACTGGACACATGTCCTATAAGAATTTTTCCAGTTAAAGAGGGCGTCACTGGACACATGTCCTCTAAGTATTTTTCCAGTTAAAGAGGGCGTCACTGGACACATGTCCTATAAGAATTTTCCAGTTAAAGAGGGCGTCACTGGACACATGTCCTATAAGAACTTTTCCAGTTAAAGAGGGCGTCACTGGACACATGTCCAATAAGAATTTTTCCAGTTAAAGAAAGCGTCACTGGACACATGTCCTATAAGAATTTTTCCAGTTAAAGAGGGCGTCACTGGACACATGTCCTATAAGAATTTTTCCAGTTAAAGAGGGCGTCACTGGACACATGTCCTATAAGAATTTTTCCAGTTAAAGAGGGCGTCACTGGACACATGTCCTCTAAGTATTTTTCCAGTTAAAGAGGGCGTCACTGGACACATGTCCTATAAGAATTTTCCAGTTAAAGAGGGCGTCACTGGACAAATGTCCTATAAGAACTTTTCCAGTTAAAGAGGGCGTCACTGGACACATGTCCAATAAGAATTTTTCCAGTTAAAGAGGGCGTCACTGGACACATGTCCTATAAGAATTTTTCCAGTTAAAGAGGGCGTCACTGGACACATGTCCTATAAGAATTTTTCCAGTTAAAGAGGGCGTCACTGGACACATGTCCTATAAGAATTTTTCCAGTTAAAGAGGGCGTCACTGGACACATGTCCTCTAAGTATTTTTCCAGTTAAAGAGGGCGTCACTGGACACATGTCCTATAAGAACTTTTCCAGTTAAAGAGGGCGTCACTGGACACATGTCCTATAAGAATTTTCCAGTTAAAGAGGGCGTCACTGGACACATGTCCTATAAGAACTTTTCCAGTTAAAGAGGGCGTCACTGGACACATGTCCTATAAGAATTTTTCCAGTTAAAGAGGGCGTCACTGGACACATGTCCTATAAGAATTTTTCCAGTTAAAGAGGGCGTCACTGGACACATGTCCTCTAAGTATTTTTCCAGTTAAAGAGGGCGTCACTGGACACATGTCCTATAAGAATTTTCCAGTTAAAGAGGGCGTCACTGGACACATGTCCTATAAGAACTTTTCCAGTTAAAGAGGGCGTCACTGGACACATGTCCAATAAGAATTTTTCCTTATATCCCTTATCCTTATCAACACAAATGAAACTGGGTGCGACATATAGTGCAAAAAAGCATTGGTAGCAGGGCCGGAAATGAGGAAAAATTCTTATTGGACATGTGTCCAGTGACGTCCTCTTTAACTGGAAAAATTATAGGACATTGTCCTGAATGGAGGTTGGCGCAGTAGTCCTCGTTTTTGAGACTAATTAAATGCTAATTATTTTGTAATAAGAAATCACGTTTTTTTTTAAAAAATTTTCATTTTATAATTAGAAAAAGGTCGTTCTTTTAAGGTATAATCTTATGTTACCTGAACTTTTCCTTTAAGATTTTGAAGTATTCAATTAATGATTATAAATTTAGTTAAATTAAAAAAATATCAAACTTTTTAGAATTTTGAGAAAATTCCCATTACCTAAGTATTTTTAAGACACCATAGCGCCATCTCTCGTAATATATAAGAACTCTACCCTTACTATGTAGTTCATATGAAATATGTTGGATTTTAATGCTTGGTTTTGGTTATTTGCTTGTTTTGTGAAAACAGGAGCTATTTGGTTGGACGAGTGAGCTCACGGGGGTCTCTTTTGGGTGTTGAAGAAATGATTCGCTATTTTCCCGATAAAAAGCTTAAAATATTTGTTGGCACTTGGAATATGAATGGCCAAGTGAGTAACTAAACCCTTTCTTTAATCTCTCCCACTTCAATAAGACTTGCTGAGCAAGGAAGGGACCATTCATTTTGTGTCACAAACTTTCGGGGGAGGTGTTCATCGGTGCTTTTACATTTTATTTCTTAAATAAACAGTGTCGAGATAGTTGGACTCTATATAATATATAACGTGTTTATAGGAATAGAACACCCTAAAAGATCCACCCGACCTTAAGCTTATAACATGTCTCTCAAGATAGAACACCCTAAAAGGTCGAGTACTAAGCTTATAACATGAATCTATGAATAGAGCACCCTAAAAGGTCGGGTATTAAGCTTGGAACATGCTTCTAGTAATTGAACACCCTAGAAGGTCGGGTTTGAAGATTATAACATGAATCTATGAATAGAGCACCCTAAAAGGTCGGGTATTAAGCTTGGAACATGCTTCTAGGTATAGAACACCCTAAAAGGCCGAGTATTAAGCTTATAACATGAATCTATGAATAGAGCACCCTAAAAGGTCGGGTATTAAGCTTGGAACATGCTTCTAGTAATTGAACACCCTAGAAGGTCGGGTTTGAAGATTATAACATGAATCTATGAATAGAGCACCCTAAAAGGTCGGGTATTAAGCTTGGAACATGCTTCTAGGTATAGAACACCCCAAAAGGTCGGGTATGAAGATTATAACATCTCTCTAGTAATAGAACACCTTATAGGTCGGGTATTACTCATATCCCTCGACATCTGGAATTATAACAGTTTCATACTAATGGAGTGAAATCGCATTAGGTTAAACTCAAAATTTGTAGGTCTCATTCAACCGAAACCCTGCACCGTGAGCGGTTAATGAGAAATGCTGGTCGGCTTTGATTTAAGCTTTACCATGAAGGGGAATGTCGAAGTTGTGATGTAATGATTAGAGGTGTTGTAATTTTAATTATCACGTGGCAATTCACCGGATGTAAAACATTAGTGTATAACATGGCCACTAGGGGGACACAGATAAAAGAGAGATGACCCGCATAGATCGGGTCACTCTTGAATTGACAGTCGGGTACTTTAGTAATTAATAAAGCTTTTAAACTTAATATTACGGGGTCGTTATTAAACGGGAACTTAACAAGAGGGACTATTAAAAATTGCCCAAGAAAAAATTTGTGTATCGTAATTATGAATGGTCCCAAATGGTTGACTTACTGACTCCTGGTGGTACTTTCATGAAGTGTTGTAATTACTATTATGTAAATACGCAAGCCGCTGCGTGAAAATATATCTTCTCTACATATAAACTGACTGGAAAGTAATAAATATTATGAACTTTATTTCATAGAGTCCCCCTAAAAGTTTGAATGACTTTCTACTGCCAGAATCAGTTAAACTGGTTCCTGACATGTACGTAATAGGAACTCAAGAAGGGCCAAGTGATAGGTAAGTTAACAAAAAGTAGATTGCGGCCTTTCAACCCTCAACTTGCATAACCATTGTCTACAACAAAGGTATATGTGTAGCGAAAAGTCAACAGTGTCCCTAACTTGTTTGAGGCATGTAGTTGTCCCCGGTCTGGCGTCCTCTGAGCAAAAAAGCCTCACGCCAGGGGTCATTAAGAGATGTTAAATAGCAGGACCGACGTACAGTGGGAAATCTTCTATGACATTTTGTCCTATAGAATTTATGATTACGGATGACCTCTTAATTAATTAACATTGTCTTTCAGTTTCTTACTTAAATCTCTCCCTGTAGTATGAATCTTGGTCGATTTTAGATATTTATTTATTAAAACCTTGCATATTTGATCTTGGTCGCGTACTCAAGCTTAAATTGTCGGAAACCCCGTGTTTTCATTATCTAATTTCGATGTGTCCTTCGCTCCCTGTGTTTTTAGCATCCTGTTAGTTCAGTTAGTTCTGTTGACGATTTATGGTTCTCTTTCATTTGTTTCTTATTTAACTTTCTAAAAATACTAATTTTATTTAATTAATACCTAGCTCTAACCCTTTACCAAAATCTGAGGGACCCTCACTCGATTCAGTTTCAGTCTTGTATGTGTAGACTGTTGTAAAGCAAATTTAAACTCATAAATCGGACTGTCTAAGTTGATTAATGCAGATTACATTAATCTTGTTAGCTGGTATAAAGGATGATGAGAGATTATGCGAAATCTAAGAGAATTGAGCGCGCTAACTGTGGAGCAACTCAGGCCGGTGAGACGCAATAAAATGGGGGAGGAGTGCTCGGAAAAATGGCGGGAGGTCTACGGGATTCGTCTAACATAGATCGCCCGCCATTTTTCCGAGTATTCCTCCTCCATTTAGTAGCGTCCCACCGGACCTAAGCTGTTCCACTGTTAGCGCAGATTAAGCATCCTCTCCCCATCAGCCTTGCTGGTGAGAGAGCTATCTCAGAAGCCTTAGTGTGACGTCACCCATGCTATTTGGCCATAGAACCAAAGCTAAGCCCGTAACGTTTTACGTGGGCACTTACGTCACAACTTAGATGACTCTGTAGTATGCTTACGCTATCGCGGGTTTGAGAGGGATTGCAGTAATTGTGGTACTTACAAAGGTGGTTTTGGAAACCCACGTGACGTCATGCGGGAGGCAGTTGACAACGTAATACTTAGCGTATTTTAGTGTGAAAAATTTAACAAGCAGGGTTCGTACGCAACTTGGATAAGTCAGGGATATGAAAAATAGGGGAAAAAGTCAGGGATAAGTCAGGGATTTAAAACATTTTCCTAAAAAGTCAGGGATATGTCAGGGATTTCGTTTGGTTTATCAAACCATGCTTCGAGCAAAGCTAAATATGAGACAGCTGTGATGAAGTGGGCTCTGGTAAACACCCTAAAATGGTCAGGGATATTGTCAAAATTTGGTCAGGGATAACCTGGAAAAGTCAGGGATTTTCAATATAAAAATTTCGTCCGAACCCTGACAAGGCACCTTTTAAACTATACTAATTACATATTTCAAATTTAGTGAGGTAATTTTTCGAAGTGAGGGTCCGTCGATATAAGTTCTTCGTGAATAACCTTGCGTGATAGTGCTTCAATTCTTGCTCTATTTCTTCCATTTTTCTAACTAAGGCGGGATTGGGAGATTGGTATTCAGTCATGCCTCGGTCCCTCTCACGTTCTCTTCCATTCTGCTTCTCTTGGTGTTTTACATTTGGCTGTCTTCCTCAGAAGGGATCTGATCTGGTTTTGTTCCGGTAATGATACTTAATTTGATTTAAATTAATTATTGAAATATATGGCACGTTTCCACGTCTACTTTCTTCACTTTTAGGTGTTGTAGTTAATAATCGAATAATAGCTATTTGATTTTTTTCCGGAAGTACTTAAGTGTGTTTGTTTGAAATTGAATCAATATACAAGATGCGGTAATTCGGGAAATAAGCTTCATAACATTGTTCAGCGTTTTATTTTTCCTATATTAAGAAGTTTAAGCCACTCCCAAAATTCTTATGTCGGACGGAAACGCGTCTGTTTGTGATTATCTATCTGCCATTTCTGGTAATTAACTGTCGAACACAAATATAAGACAATTGAAGTCGTACAAGTGGTTCGTTTCTGGCCTACACCTTGGCGACTGTTTTTTTGGTCGCATCTGAAAAGTCGTTTCATGTCGTTAAAGGGACTGTAAAGAAGGGTGGGTAATTTTATTTGAATACGTCACAGGCACCACGTGGCGCTAAGATGCAAAGACTCCACTTGGAGTGGAACTTGACACCTAATTCTTGTTTTTCACGAGATTGCAGCGCCAATTCCCCGAAGTGGTAGTTTTCGAAGTAAAACGTTCTAATTTTCTTTGAAACACCCCTTTCCTCAGTCATGTGCCTTTGTGCCTATGACGTATTTTTATCCACTCGCCGATACGTTTCTTATAGTCCATTTGACATCTACACTAGATGTTCACAAGTTTTGGTAAAATTTGGCAATGACAATAAGACAAGTCATGTTCGCGTCCGAAGTACGATTTTTATTAGTAGTGGCTTAAGCTGTCCATTACCATCCGGACCCGTGGAGTAATAGCAATAGCGGGTGCTGTGATATACGAATAAAAATTATTTTTTTGTTAGAGCATTAATTACACCTATCGAGCGCACAATTATGATCATCTTTCGATTATACGTGTTAATTTGAGAGAAATTGTTTGAAATCTAGTTCCAGAGGATGATTCTTTGGGTACTCGTCCTGGCACAATGGTGAAAACAAAAGGAGCCGTTGCTATATCATTTGTCTTTTTCGGAGTGTCATTTTTATTCATCAACTCTCATTTAACAGGTGATTGTACTTGTCTTAATACTGCTTAGATAATGGAAACTTTTGAAGCAAATTTGGGCTTTTGTTCCTAATCCTAAACAGCAATAAGCAATCAGAACTCGTTAATGTTGAGGGCGGAGCTAAAACTAGCCTTTGCTAAGCTTAGCAGGCCAGGAATCTCCACCCCTCTACTAAGGGCATTTGTTTAAACTAAACCAAAATTGTTGCTGCATTTGAGCAAATTGACGATCTTAGGGATTTATGTTGAGAAATATTTTATGCTGAAAACAGTAAGAAGACGCCTTAGGTTCCTCAGGGTTGCCACGGGTCAGGGAAAACCTGGAAAAGTCAGGGAATTTAAAAATGGGCCGAGAAGGTCAGTGAATTTTAAAAATTTCAGCAAAGTCAGGGAATTTGATTTTAGTGGGTAAAATTTCTGGGGATAAGTCTTTACTGAAAGAGTAATGAAAGTTTCTCATCATCCTCTCTTAACACAAAACTCTAGAGCAATCCTTAAAAATGTCTAGAATTGTTTTTGTAAAGTAAATGCTCGCTAAAACATCTCTTGGACTGTTATTTATAGTTAAAATGTTTCTTAATCATTTTGGTGCAACAAATACATTGGAAAAGTTAATGTTGAGAGTTTATTTAATTATAAGCACTTAAAACGTGCTGTAAACATTTACACTTTCGGCCCAAAAAGGTCAGGGAAAATCTCAGAAAAAGGTCAGGGAAAACCTGGAAAAGTCAGCTGGGAATTTGGTTCTGAAAATTCCGTGGCAACCCTGTTCCTGATATTAGGACTGTTTCTTTCGAAAAACAACTGTTATATTTTCGACTGCGGAGAAATATGGCCCATTTGAATTTTGGTGTAAATATGATTTATTTTTGTCTTCCTGTTAATGCGTAGCTCATGAAAAGAAGACCAAGGAGCGAGTGGCTGACTATGAAAAAATATGCAATTCCATTTCCTTGCCAAAAAATATTCCTCCCAAAGCACAATACATTAACAAAGATGCCACCGCCAGGTTTGATTACGTTTTCTGGTGTGGCGACCTCAACTTTCGCCTTGATCAAGAAAGGTCAACAGTCATTCGAATGGTACAGGACTCTTCTCGTCAAACGACAGCCCGATACCAAAGTCTACTGCAATATGACCAGTTACGCAAAGTTATGGATAAAGGTATGTCTTTAATTGCAAGCTGAGTCCGCCTTATTCCCAATGCGTGTACCAAGGCTTAACGCTCAATTTTTATCAGACAAATCTGGGTCAAAATGATGCCTCGTCTGCTTCAGAGTCAAAAATATTGAAGCTTTTCTACTGTTAAGCAGACGACACATTTTGATCCTAATTTGTTTGTAAAAATCGCGCGTTAAGCCTTAGCACACACATCATTAATAAGGTGAGTTTATTCTTTGCATTTACTATTGTAGGTGTTGCATTTCGTGGATTTCAAGAACCACATATTACCTTTGAACCTTCTTACAAATATGATTATGGAAGCTCAGATTTTGATACTGTCAAACAAAGGGTTCCATCCTACACTGTAAGGAAATTTCGTCTCTCGTATACATTTTTTAACTTCACTTCCTAAAGCTAAACGCGATAAACCATACGAATATGTGAATAAGCGGATATTTACGCGTATAATGCTTTTCACATGAGTTCGCAGTGTTGTGCGGAGCAAAGTTTTTAGCATAAAAAGGATACCATCAATGACGTTTTCCATTTCCAGATATAAAGAGCGTTTTGAAAGTGCTGTCAATGTGAATTTTTGTATTTCATTTTTCCCACAGTCTTTCTTGTTTTCAAGTCATTATGTAGCGCCAACTTCAGTTCAAATATTTTAGAAACAAACCCTAACCCAAAACAAACCGTCGCCATTGTAGTTATCCCTAAGGCAATGAATTAATTGTGGGCAGTTTTTTGCATAAGTTCTTGTCGCAGGAGCATTAAAAAACATCCTGAGCTTCGCTAGTTTAGCCTTTGGAGTGATCAAGAGCAGTTTATAGAGGAGTTCGACGTGTTGTTTAGGCGATGGACTATTCTATCCTGGATATTTACTTACATAACTGATGAATTTGAAGCAAATGTGGTCGTAATTGTCCCATTAGCACTTTCTGTGTTAAGTATTTGTTTTTTTAATCGTTACAGGATCGTGTATTATATAGAAGCAAGACAAATAATTCAGTAGAATGTTGTCATTATTCAATTGTACCAGACTTACAAAGTTCTGATCACCGACCAATATTCGCAGTATTTGAAGTAAATTTAAGGCCTGGTAGGGACGAGTAAGTTTTTAAAAAAGAAATATGGTTCCGACATAGTTCAGTATTGATGAAGGATCTCTGTTTTTTAAAGCATTCCCCTGTCTGCTGGTCTCTTTGTTCGTGAAGTCTACCTCGAAGGTATAATCTTTGAAGTTTATTACATTACACGAGTGATAAGTGAGAGGGAGGCGCGTTCTACGTGTAAATGTTTACTCGACTATAGTTAGACAAGCAGTAGATAATGTTAGATGCAGACTAGAGTTAGATAAGTGGTAGATACTGTTAGATGCAGACTAGAGTTAGATAAGTGGTAGATACTGTTAGATGCAGACTATAGTAAGACAAGCGGTAGATGCTGATAGACGCAGACTATAGTTAGGCAAGCAGTAGATACTGTTAGGTGGAGACTATGTTAGATAAGCAGTAGATGCTGTTAGATGCAGACTATAGTTAGACAAGCAGTAGATGCTGTTAGATGCAGACTGTAAGTAAGACAAGCAGTAGATACTGTTAGATGCAGACTATGTTAGATAAGCAGTAGATACTAGATAGTGTGAGATTCAGACTATAGTTAGACAAGCAGTAGATACCGTTAAATGCAGACTATGTTAGATAAGCAGTAGATACTAGATAGTGTTAGATGCAGACTATAGTTAGACAAGCCGTAGATACCGTTAAATGCAGACTATAGTTAGACAAGTGGTAGATAGTGTTAGATGCAGACTATGTTAGATAAGCAGTAGATATTAGATAGTGTTAGATGCAGACTATAGTTAGACAAGCAGTAGATACCGTTAAATGCAGACTATAGTTAGACAAGCGGTAGATACTGTTAAATGCAGACTATAGTTAGACAAGTGGTAGATATTGTTAAATGCGGACTATGTTAGGTAAGCAGTAGATACTGTTAAATGCAGACTATAGTTTGACAAGTGGTAGATATTGTTAAATGCGGACTATGTTAGGCAAGGAGTAGATACTGTTAGATGCAGACTTTATTTAGACAAGCAAGACAAGCAGTAGATACTTGTTAGATGCAGACTTTATTTAGACATTCAGTAGATACTTGTTAGATGCAGACTTTATTTAGACATTCAGTAGATACTTGTTAGATGCAGACTTTATTTAGACAAGCAGTAGATACTTGTTAGATGCAGACTTTATTTAGACAAGCAGTAGATACTTGTTAGATGCAGACTTTATTTAGACAAGCAGTAGATACTTGTTAGATGCAGACTAGTTAGACAAGCAGTAGATCGTGTAGATGCATATTATTGTTATATTAAGATGGTTTTTCTCTCTCTTCGGGGCCAATAGCCCTGCTTTCCAAAAACGTTTCTGGACTTGGTAAAACTATAACTTTGCCTTTGATCGCTTTCAGGTAATAAGAGAAGAGCTAAAGAAATGGCCAGCGAGCTTAAGAGACAAGGCAGCGTTGTTTGTAGTTTAATGTGATTAAGCGCACAAAATATAGTCATATAAAATTAATATTTATATACGCTGTTGATAAATAATTTCTAGGTGTTTGTATGTAGAAATTAACCAGTTTATGCACAGTTTGGATACATTCAGAAGTGCCATTATTTAAATTAATTATAATAGGAGGAATCATTGAAACTGTTATTATATTGTAACAAATCAAAATGTTTATTTTTAAAGCCCACAGTATTAATTGTGATACTTTTAATATTTTGTGACTGTTAATATTGCCGACGGAGAAAACCATTGACTATCTCTTTACATTGTACGCTCGTGTTCAGACGCACTTGGAAAACCAACTTTAAAAGCGTATGTTACAAAATGCCCGGTAAGGTGGAAAGGGTCGCTGAAATCCTATTCATATAGCGACTGTGACAAAACATAATGAAAATGATTATCTTGCAAGAAATATTTACGTAGCACCTTAAGTTCATAAGATATGTTTCATAAGTTTGTCACTGGTTACAAACTGGAGCTTGTCATGAAGCGAGGTAGGTGACACGTCATAGATTCTCGTAAAGCGACGCCTATTGAGGCGCTGTCTAATGACAATGGCTTAGTACAGACTAATTAGGAAGATAGACTGCAAAACCGAGTGTAGTCGATCTCGAACTAGCTCTCAATAAGTCTCTAGCAATACGAAGTACATTGAGGAGAAGGGCTCTTAAGCTGTCAGGTGTTAATTTACAACTGTTTATTGGTAGCGTATAACGCCTCTATAAGAAGGTTCTCCCAACTCGGCGTTTGTGATTAATTTTTTTTTTTTTTTTGGCTGTAGCAGCAGCGCGTGATGTGGAATACACCTAAAAATAAATTCATTCAAAATTTACAACGGCCTTACGAGTTTCTAAACCGGGCTTTCACGAATGAGGGGTGATCTTATTGGTTTGCTTAGAAATGCGCAGAGGCAGAATTTTAGTGTCAGAATGTTTTCAGCCAATGAAAAAATGTCACCTTTGAAAATGAAGCAAGCGCCATCTAGTGAACAGAAATACAAATGTATTTCTGTTCACTAGATGGCGCTTGCTTCATTTTCAATTTGCCCCTTAACGGGCGTATATATATGGCCAGCTTGTTTATTTTATTTTTAGGTCTATTTGCAAGTTCGTCTGCCGAAAACGTTCCGCTAGCTGAAAGGGGCGGCGCCAATTTTGTGATAGCCAATAAGGGAGCAAGAGAGACAGGGAAAACATTCTGGTTATAAAATAGATATAGCTAGAGGATAGTGATCGATTTTGATTGGATACAGTTATGGTGTTGTCAATACCCTTTAAAAAATCCCCTCCCCTCCATCTTATTGCATCACGTGTCGATTTTAGAAGGGAAACAATTTTTACCCCATGTGTACCAAAAAAAGGGAAACTTTCGGAAAATTTTCATTGTCAACATCAGTCACTATATTAAGCAATAGCTCTTCGTAACAATATAATAAACCCCCCTGGTTTTATCAAGTGCGACTGAACACGAGTATAGAAAGATTGAATGTGCTAATTTGTGCAGGGTGACCACTCTTACTCTGTATTCCCTATTTTATCCTATATTTTAACAACCTTCCTATAATCTCCATAATGCCTCATTTTATATAATCTGAAATGTTCTGTAAAGAAGGCATCGGCGGGTGGGTAAACATTATTTGAAATACGTCATAAGCATGTGACTGAGAAAAGGCGTGGTTCAAAGAAACTTAATCCGTTTTATTGCAAAAATTACCACTTCGGGGAATTGGCGCAGCAATCTCGCGATAAGCAAGAACAAGGTGTCTAGTCCAACTTCATGTGGAGTCTTTGTAACCTGGCGTCACGTGGGGCCTGTGACGTATTTCAGATAATTTTTCTTACCCGCCGATGCCATCTTTCCAGTCCCTTGAAATATCAGATTGAGTTGAAATACAATATCCTGTGAAACGCCAGAAGGTTTATTAAACCTTTGACCAACTATTTTCTGTGGCTTTTTAAGCCTTTCTAAATAAAATAATCAGCACTATAAGCATTCAACTTTAAAAGTAATAAAATAAATGTATGCAATAATAACTGTGAATGAAATGTATGTGTATTATTTGAAAATTTTATCTAAATATAATTTTCTTCTATATTTTACACTTAAATGTGGTCACCCTATTTGTATTAATTTCAATAGACCGATTTTACACACAGTGCAAAGAATGAATGATGACACTAAAAATCGAAAAGGTATTTAAGAACACAAAACTACTCAATATATCAATAAATTCAGAGATGTGATAATAAATGGATCAAATCTGAAGAATTGTATGATTTATCGGCGATTGAATCACATTTGCACATAAGAACTGAATTTTCTTGCAGGTACCTGAGGCCAGAGTAGCTATGGACCGAATAGCGTCAATAGGCCTAAAATAACATGCAAGTCCTACTTTTTGGGGAAATGAACTGGTTAATGGGTCAATTTGTTTTAGCTTATTTAAATAATCGGTTAAAATCGGTATCAGTCCCAGTTTTCAGTATTGACATCGGTTATTTTACGGTATCAGCCATCATTACTAGGGATGAACCGGTACCGATACCATATCGGTATCGGCACCGATACTCGGAGTTTCCCTATAGTATCGGGTCGGTTGGTTCGATACCGATACTAAACCGATACTCGTTTAAAATGCGTTATATGGCGCTACATGACATTTTTAGGTCTTTTAGTAACGTAATGATGGTGATAATATCTCATTTCTATGAATTTCAATCGTGACGAGTTCTCATTTATATAAAAAGTACCTGAGTTCAGTTTATCTAACAACTAATAAGCGAAAATCTTTCTTAGTACGCGCCTACTACTCTAGGGATGAACCGATACCATATCGGTATCGGTTCATGTTTGTACCGGTATCGATCGGTATCGGGTTAAGCCTGGTATCGGCCATCTCTAATTTTTACATAATTACATCTGGAAAGAAAAAAACTGATCGAGCGCTGAAATAGGAAAATATCGTTAGAAAAAATTGCACTTGCATAGTAATAATAATAATAGTAATAATTATATTTAATTTTTAAACAAGTATGTTAACAAGTTACAGGCAACGACGAAAAACATTATATTACATATGAAACAAAGGCTGCGTTAAAATTAGTTAAGGCTAACTAACTCCTTCAAATGTTCTCGACAGTATTATACAATTCTACTTTGGGAATTTAAAACACCAGATTCCAGTCAGGATTTTCAAGTCTTGGTCGATAAAAATATTTTCACTACTATCAAAGGGGTTTTAGCTATGCCTAGCTAGCATACGGATTTAAGCAATCCTAAAAATTTAAGCATGTAATTTAGGAAGCCAGAACGTCAATGTAGTGGGTGGTGAGACCATTGGAGTGATTCGCAAATCATGATATAAGTGGACTCAAAGGGCAACCTCCCTTACCAAAATTTAACCATACCTAGAATACAGTAATAGGCGATTTTAAAAATCACGTTTCACCAGGTGTGCGCGCAGAAATCTCTGCATTTTCCCCGGATACATATTTAGTACAGGGGACTTTTTAAAAAGGCTTATTTCAGAAAAAAAAATAGTGTTGAATGTTCAATAAATGGGTAAAATAGTAGTATTAAGCCTCCACGGATTTTTAAAAGATTATAGTCGTTTCCTATAGTAAACGAGGTGGGGAACACGATGCCGTCAAAATTTTTCACCGCAAATGATTTTGAAGTTTTTTTTTTTTTTATGAAAATTGCAATATTTTGGAAAATGACAAATCTAATAGAAACTGAACCTAACCTAAAACCCTAACCTAACCTAAAATATCCCAAACATAATCTAAACAAGTGTATGCGCCCCAAATATACACAATAAGTAATATGTGCTACCTTTTTTTCTAAAAAAAAAAATCATTTGCGGTGAAAAATTTTGACGGAATCGTGTTCCCCACCTCGTTTACTATAGGAAACGACTATAAACTTTTTAAAATCCGTGGAGGCTTAATACTACCATTTGGCCAATAAATGTTGTATTCTTAAACTGGAATCAAGCTAGGGAAATTTCTATTTTTGCTCAATATAGAGAGTGAATAAGGGTTGAAGTATCGAAATTTTGGATGCTTGGTAAGAATGGTTTAGCAAGGCAGGTGAATATGTGGGCCTATTCAGCGAAATCTCGGGTGCATTTTAGGGCAATAAGTAATTATTGTACGTATGGTCTTAGGTAGCTAAATATTACCAAATAGGGGAATATTCCAATTCCTATTGGGATTTTTTCAGTTACATAAGGAGGTAAATTTCGCTAATTTTGACACCTGAATATCACGTAAATGTCACGTAACGCTATTTCATAAATACTGCAGCAAATCCATTGTAAAAAAACTGAAAATATTGTCTATTTCAAATACGCAATACATTACGATCAGTTTGGTAAGGGAGGAGCCCGCCATTCCAGGAGGTCAGACGTTCCCGCCATTCCAGGAGGTCAGACGTTTGATGAAATTAATAAATTGTTCGTGATGCGAGGCTCTCATTTTCAGTACTTTTTAATTTATCGATTTTGACGAACTTTATAGCATTGCGGATTTAATTCTTAAGGTTTTATCACCACTTTACAGAGCCCAAATAGTTAAGTTGCGCCAAACTAGTTTAAATCCGTTTTCTGTGCGCATCTCAAAGTGAGGAACAACGTTGGTAGTATGCGTTACTTGGAAATTCACAAAGGAACAAGTACAAATTGTTTGTACATCCAAAAAACCCCAAAGATGACACTCATACTGTAACCGCTATCGTTCTCCACTCGGTGTCCTGCAAATTTGGCATTTCTACAATGACAAATATTTAAGCTGCGCCAATCTAGTTTAAATCCGTTTTTCTGTGCGCATCTCAAAGTGAGGAACAACGTTGGTAGTATGCGTTACTTGGAAATTCACAAAGGAATAAGTACAAATTGTTTTGGTATCTGTCACTGTCACGTACGCTTATGGGCATTATTTTGGATTGTGATGCTACGCGATGATATCTAAACAGTCAATCGTTTCAGAAGACATTGCTTGACGAACGGCATTCGTGCTTATTTCAAACCTCGCGACGTTAAGCTTTGGCTCTGATGTTAAAACGGATAGTTCTTCGTTTAAAACAAGACTGGATTACGTGTACAATATATTATATTTAAAATCCTACTCTTATATTGTGGTTTAAAGGTAAGACTCGGAAAATTCAAAGTCAGAATGTGACGCTCTTGAACTTCTCGCGAAAGATGTACCAGTTACAAAACCCGAGTCTGAAACGGGATCAATTGAAATTGAATCTTTTTTGTGACCAGGCGCGAGTAATAGTCCGTCTATTATCTGAGGCTCGAAACAAATCCGCACTCTCTCACCACCACCGCTTCCCAGTTGAGTAGTTGTAAGAACATGCGCCGATCGCAGGTTTTGTTTTTCTCGGAGTTTGATTGTCAGAATTTGTATTTCTTCCTCTTTCTATAAATGTATCGAACCACAATCTCGATTAATGGCGTTTACGATTCTACTCTTGGTTAGCGTTACCTGCGCAATTTGTCGTTTGAAATCTTCATTCTCAAGGAGTAGTCTCTGATGTCGTTCTTCCTCTTCTTTGCTGCTAATTGTGTCTGTAAGGCTTCTAGCATCCGCTCTCTCTTTTGGCCGCCTGACAAGTTCAATTATCTGAAAGTGTTTGGATTTTAATCCCCATATGCCATACCACAAATGAGTAATAACTTCCAAGAAGTTAAACGAGATGCATTGTCACGATTAAGGCAATACAACCACTAAGTTCTTTCGAGTATTTGAAACACTAAATATATGCGTGTGGTTTAGGTACTGGTCCAGAATCATAAAAACCAGAGAATAGAATCGTTGTGAACTTTTTTACCCGAAAAATATGCATTAAGGCAGAAGTGAGATGAGACTAGAAGTGAAGGGCTCTAGCATTGGTAATAGATCCTGGCATTAGTGAACAAATTTGAGGATTTTACGCCGCTTCAATCGCACCTACGCTAGAGAGAAAAAAATTGGTCGAGTTCCAAAAAAATTTCTTACCCCCTTCCCCTCAACCTAAAGCGGCGAAACACGGACGTGGGTGCTTGAATCTAGTTCGGCCGCCTACCACCGCGAGCGTCTCACGTTTTGGAGGGGAACTTCTGAAACCGCCACTAGAGGGCCAACCGTTGGTGTGTTATCAAGAATATTCACTTTCGCCGAGTGAAGAATTTGGTTAGCTCAGTACTTCTAGTTTCATCTCACTTCTGATTAAGGTAATTATAAACGCGTAGAAATGAATTGAGAAATAGCTGCTGCAATTTCGAAGACCACTTAATATGGATAGAGTCGCGATCTACACGTGGCGAGGTAAACTAAAATATTAATTTTATCATAGCCTCTAGCGATCGTGTGATAATTCAATAATTTCTCCACCCGTTTACATATGGTGGCATGTAATTTTTACAGTTTCATACTTGCGAGAGGGAAATAGAAAATTCAGTAAGAAGAAGTCTCGAACTATGTTATGACTCGAGATTATTTGTAGATATTATATGTTGTAATATGTCTGCGGGTGAATTTATACGTGTAAGCTGTTTTTCAAACAACACTGAAGAAATCGGTGGTTACATTACATCAGTGAGTTATTAGTCGCTTATGGACATATGAATAAATATTGATTGTACTTTTGGTATGAAAACAAGTGCCATTGAAAGGAAACTGCAGAAAATGATGGCAAGAGCGACAAAGGCGAATGTCGCATCTTGTTGACTACTTATAACTAGCGTCACCGGTGCCGTGATTAGACACAAAACCTGTCGAAAACAAATTAACAATAACCCAAATGAATTAATGAAAAAAGTAAATAATTCATGAAGAAATTGGTAAAACTATTGTAAATTCGTACCACAACATTGTAAATGCTCATTCCAACAAGTCTGGAATCATTGAGTTGCTTGATTTTGACACTCCTAGTTTCGTATGCCAAGAAGATACCAAATATAAGTAACAATCCTTTGTAACTGTAGAGAACGCCTTCAATACGAAATTGAATTCTTAGTATTATATAATTTTTAAATTATAATTTACCCCCCAAAAAATATAAGCACCTAGCCAAATCGCGTTGTATTCAGATTCGCAATGTTCCAGTAAAGGTTGAATTTTTATATCTCTTTCTGTTCCAGCTTCGGGATCTTCTTGGGGAAATATTTCCAGTTTTCTTTGTAGCGGGTCTACAACCTGCCACGTTGTCAGGATAGTGATGTCCAAAAAAAGAAGAGCACCAACCAAGACGTAAAGTTTCCAGCTTTCCACTTTCTGCGAATGATATAAGAGGATTATGAATAATTAAATATAGTTTTCAGTAAAGGGGCTATAGAAAATTCTTCCCCTCTCTAGTTGGTTAAGTAAATATTTAATAACTAGCTGTTGCCCGCGGCGTCGCTCGCGTGTAATAAGAACTTCCATCAAAATGATATAAAGAATGGGTAGATTTTACTGATGACTAATATTTTTGTAGCACCCTAGGAGCGAAGGCACTCGGCGTTGCCCGTCAGCCTGTCGGGACATTTTTTTGTTACTTTCCATGCGGACATTATTCCATAAAGAAGGGTTTTTAAAATTGTGGCCGCCATTTAAAAAGATGGCAACAAATCGAACCCAAAAGACCTTTCAGCCCGTTTATAGGTTAAAGGAAAGCAGTGTACTAAATAGTTGTGAAATCGCTTCAAACGCGTGGACTTTGTTGCATAGAGAAGTTTTTTACATTTCTGGTCGCCATTTTTTAATATGGCGGCGGATTGGAAAAATCTTTCTTAGTACGCGCCTACTAACGTTCCTGCAAATTTTCAGCCTTCTAGGGCAAGCAGTTTGGGCTGGGCGTTGATTATCAGTCAGACAGATCTTTAATTTATATAGTACTTAACAATGATCGTTTCGTACCTTATTTTCATTATTCGTCTTTGTCGTCAATCTGTGAACTCGCCATATTTTGGAGAACATGGCGCCGTACGATAAAGTAAAACCTAGCGTTAGCAACCATGCTCTCGCCTGACACATATGCGAGAATGACGCTTCTTCGACGAACTGTCCATCCAAACCCAGGAAACAGACGCAAAGAAGACATAGTATGATGCCAGTAAGGAGGATGTTATTACACATTGGATGAGATAACTGGATGTACCTGTTAGAAGAAGGAACAAGTTATTAAGTGTTTAATTGTTGTAGTACACTGCTTATCAACTTTTTACTACTAAAACTATGTTAACACCTTGGAGAGTACTTTGTTTCTATTGTGATTTAGCGTTTAAAAGGAAATTATACCTTGAGTGTCGAAATAACCAGTTGAATACGAGAAGACCAACTGCCCATGTTATTCCAATGAAGGCAACGGAGCACATGCTAATAAAAAGCCCAAGTGACACAGTTCGTAACACTTCTACTATAATGGTTCGATCCTGAGGTGGCCGGCCATCTATAAAATAATAATAATATTCTCGGCTTTTTTTCTACGAAGGGATGTACACACTAAGAAATTGGATCCCTTTTCAATTCATAAAGGGGTGGTGGCTATTCCCTATGCCACAGCCACTGCCACAGCTAACCGACAGCGCCGTATACTAGATATTACCGTTAACCTCAACAAGTTTTGGTGGAAAGGAGAAACGAGGTAACATTGCGGAGAAAAACTCCTTTAACAAATGGGAAGACAACTTGCAAATTCTACTCAGAAGGTTTTTACCGATATATAATAAGAGCGCGTCTATTAATTAGATAATCTTACCAGGCCAGTGTTCAGATCGTATCCAAGTTAAATTGTCAGTCTGGGTGTCATAAAAACCTAACTGGCGATATTCTCCATCTGTATCAATTACAAAATTAAACATTAGAACATAGTCATGATTGTATGCAATATGTCATAAAGCAATTATAATGGACAAATGTGTAAATCAGCCTTATAAATGTATTGGAAACATATGACCACTAAGAATAGTGTTGAAAATAAGACAGTATATCGAGGATGTCATGTCGGCCATCTTGCAGACTGTTCTATCTGTACCAGGCTGGGAAATAAGGATATTTTTTAAACTAGTCCTTGGGACCAGTGACCCCTCTAGTCCCCGAAATAATTAACTGGTCTCCGGACTGGTCCCAGCCTTTGCTCTCCAATAGATTTGCAATTAATAAACTGGTCCCGAGGACCAGTAACCCCCACTTCTTGAATTAAAAAACTAGTCCAAGCAATTAATAAACTGGTTTTGGACCAGAGGAAGTGTGCTATTTCCCAGACTGATCTGTACAGTTATCACTACTCACGGAGAACCAACCGGTTTTAGGTCGACATATTGCCAAGCACTCCATTCCGAGAGAGCGAAATCGCAAAGATCTCGGTACCCTTAATGGCTAAGGCATTTTTACACATTGTAAGCTTTGATTAACTTTGCACAATGAGCGGGATTAGAAGATCATAAAAGCTTCTAAGTTATTTTATATAAAACACTCTTAACTGTGAAACTGAGAAATATTTGGTTTTGCTCTGCTAATCTAACCGCCTAACTTCAAGCAACATGTCAAGCAGTTGCCAGTTCTATTGCTTAATGCTAAAGGGTGGTTTGATGGAACCTCCATGAAAGGGTAAAAGAGATAACATACCTATCATTTGTTCGATCTGTGTCCAGGCCATTCGGTCTCCTTTAGATGAAAATGCAACGTGTCCCTTAATTAATATAAAATCATTGTAAATAATACAAGGGAAAAAATAATTTTGCAATACGCCGCACCCAACAATTTTAGGCTATACCGCGCCTCGCATACACAAAATTTTTAATTTCCAGTACGAATTTAAATATGATTCAACACTTCTACAAACTCTTATTAGGTACGTTTCACAATTCCTTTTAGAACCCGAGTTTTATACTGAACTTCAAAACCATCCTCGTGCCACCATTTTTCAACTATCAAAGCTGTCACTTTTACCCTTTACGATTGCATTATCTATGGATTCGCGTGCATCCGAAGGCCCCACTAAATAACTGGGTATCAGCGCATAACTCCGTTGGTTATTACATAACCACACGGAATAAAAACGAAAGTAGAAATGCGGTATTACCGAAACCCCTAAGAATTGAGTGGAATTCATTGCCGAGTAAATTTCATTGGCTATATGGCTGTTTGTGTAAGTGAAATCTTCCAACGAGATTCCATCGTTTCGTAGCTGTGTAATTGTTTTGTTTAGAGCCAATGTAATGGCCCAAATAGCGTCGTAAGCCAGAGGAGCTTCTTGGTATCCTTCTGGTCGACGATCCACGTAGCCCATTTTATTTAGCTCTTTTTGATAACGATGAATAAACTCTTGTGAAGTCTACAAATAAAATTATTGTAAGTGTAAACTCTTGTAACGTATGAAATAACAAAATTATTGTAAGTGTAAACTGTTGTAACGTACTGAATAACAAAATTACTGTAAGTGTAAACTGTTGTAACGTATGAAATAACAAAATTATTGTAAGCAAACTCTCAAGTTAAAACTGAACAGTCAACGTCTATAGATATTAAATTTTGTGAGTGTGCTGGGTTTTGTATGACGTAGTGGGATATCAGTTTAATTTGAGAGGTCAGATCGTCTGTAGACAAGTAATGGCGAAATCTTTCTAATTAAGGAAGTGTGTAAAAAATCCTTGTCCCTGTCGATTATTTTTAACGTATAATTTAGCAGCGTTATAAACCTTCAATACGTAAAAACTCCCGAGACAGACAAATGAAATAACCTTTTATAAACATGTACACTTTAAATATTTACCATTCCCGAAATTGTTTGCTTGCTATCTTGATTAAGCATCAATGCTTCTGTAGTAAAATGCCCCTCTACAGCTTCTTTCATTTGTTCCACCGTACAGTTGATGTTCGGATCTTTCATCGTGTACCAGTCATCTTCGTACCAACCAATAAGAAACCAGACGAATTGCTTGCCGTAGACTTTTTGTCTATAAGCCTGTGGAATTTATTTTCATTTAGAAGGAGCTGTTGTGCTTAAATGGTACCACACCACAAGTCGCTTGAATTGGGTAAAATGGTTTTACCCATAATTCGGGCGTATTTTCTGAGCACAAAAATTCACATTGACCATAGATAGGGAAGAGTATGCGAGAAGGTGCTCAAGCGTCTTATGGAACCCTTCGAGGGTTATTGAACATTTTTATCTTACCTCGCATAACACTCTTCTCGCTGCGCCACCGTAGAACATACCAACAATAATCCTAGCGTCTTGTCTCTAAAATTATTTGAAAAGATACTTCAGGTAAAAGTAAATTGTAGGCCGCAACTAGCTCCCCTTCGCTGAAAGGGTTCTATTATCTATCCTTCTTACACTTTTCAAGATCTGAACCAATTAGATTTTTAAAATGCTTACCACTAGATTTTTCACCGCGTCAGTCACGTCAGTCAAAAAACTTTGTCGCGTCACAATTTCAATTTTCGCTTCCTTGCAACGGTGCTCCAAATCTTCGCTTGTCTAAAATGAAATTATTTAGTGGTGGGAAAAATAACATTGATAAAAACAAAACGTATACATCATTGAAGTTTCCTCGCGCCATGTAATAGGAAAAAACCCCTTCACCCTCGGAATAGTGTCTACCCCCTCTGCGTATGATTACCTACACGACCGTAGCACAAGGAAAATGCGTGAATAGGCTCAATATAGTAGTATAGTACCAAGAAGTAACGTTTGGATCTCCACCAAAGAGTACTATTTCTATAAACGTTTGACCTCAAAAAAGCCCTTCTCTGATAAGGTCTTAAAGATATGTTCCATAAGTTTGTCACTATTTACTGAGAGCTTGTCATGACGTGACGTTAGTGAAACGTCATAGACTCGTAAAGCGTTGCCTGGTGAGTAGCTGTCATAGGCTTAGTACAGATTAAATAGGAAGATGGACTGTAAAACTGTGGGTAGTCAAACCTCGCGTCGTTCTCGAACTAGCTCCCAGTAAGTCTCTCGTATTACGAAGTTTAAGTAGTGTCATACTTTATGAAACATATCTTATAAACATATGATACAAGAGACTATTTGAAAATTTATTTGTCGCACCGAAATGAAAACTTCCTCGGCTTCTTGTATGATGGCGATTCTTGACCATCCAAATTTCTGGAACAACTTTATCCGTGTTGGATTGTGAATTGTCGCTGATGGATGAGTGCGAAAAAATGTTGGAAATCTTTTTCTGTTTGATAAGGCCGGAGAACTGGATCCATACGAAATCTTTAAAAAAATTCACATATTGTAGATGGGCTGCGGGTTAGGTAACATTAGGTGATAGCAGACGTAACCTTTGGGACTGATATATTGATGTAGGTCTAATATCCGTAATTTTTAATGTCGATGAAACCGAGTATCTAATGATAAATATTCTAGATTCTATTTATTTTAGCATATAGCTTAAATGAAAATATTTGATGAGACAATGTTTTCAAGTGCATTTTTTACCCGATTATAAATACAGTGTGTTTCTGAAAAGTCTCAGAAATTAAGGGGTTTGTTTAATTAAGAAACTGAAATACAACTAGTGGGCACTTATAAATCCCACATGGGTTTTTTGCTTCGTGCTTTTGCCAAGCCAAAACTGGAGTTCGTAAGGAAAGTCGACTTGTAGGAGATCCACTTTACCCGCGCTTGCTTTAATTTCTGAAAGACCTTTCAAAAACACCCTTTATATGCAACCTCTTTCCATTAGGGATGTGCGGGTGTCCGAAACTAAGCGAGTAACATTTCCTGGAACGGGTCAGACCCTTGCCCCGATTTGAAATGACTTTTCAAATTACCCGAAACTAACCGGGTAGAAATATATTTGGCCCTATTACCCGCGTCGAGTTCTAATTAGTTGTCCCAGTTTTTTTTTGCGAATAGTAAAAAGGAAAGGACAGAAGAAAAACATGGTAGAGGACCCTCCTATTCCCAGTTTCTTTTATTTTTTTACATAAAAGACATTATCCCACATTTATTATTCAGCATGTGAACCATGCGTCAAATAATCTATGGGATTTTCAATCTTCAAAATGAGCCCTTGAAATATGCATTTGAAGCTCCCAAAATTAAGTTATGACGATGTTAAGAAAAGTGTTCCAAATTAGAGCTGTTCCAAGTTAGAACTGCTGAGCCTAGTGTTCAACAAGTTATTGGTCTTACCACCACTAAGTTCCACATTTTTGCGGCTTCAGCGACCGTTGAACAAACTATGCTGCAACCTCCGAGCAGCATCAATTTCTGTGGTGGTTTGTACAAGAGATCGTACATCACACTAGCGCCCAAACCGGGATTGCACTGAAAATTAATATAATTGTACATGTGATTAGTGTTTCTTAAAACAAGTGTAATTTTATGTTTCATTTAGGCTCTGAGGACATGGCTGATAACTTAAGTCTTTGTTAAGCGGCTATCAAGATCAAGTTAATTGAAGTCCAACATTTGGATTAACTTATCATCAGTTTCCTCTTTCCTCCTATATTTTTCATCAATTTCCTTCTATATTTTTCATCAATTTCCTCCTATATTTTTCATCAATTTCCTTCTATATTTTTCATCAATTTCCTCCTATATTTTTCATTAATTTCTTCCTATATTTTTCATCAATTTCCTCCTATATTTTTCATCAATTTCCTCCTATATTTTTCATCAATTTGCTCCTATATTTTTCATCAATTTCTTAATATAATTTTCATGAATTTCTTCCTATATTTTTCATCAATTTCCTCCTATATTTTTCATGAATTTCCTCCTATAGTTTTCATGAATTTCTTCCTATATTTTTCATGAATTTCCTCTCAACAATTTCCTCTTCTTTTTTTATCGATTTCCTCCTATATTTTTCCTTAATTTCCTGCTATATTTTTCATAGGGCGTCGTCGGTTAGCTGTGGCATAGGGGCTCACCCCTCTATGCATTGAAATATAGTCCCCTGGGTGTTATTATTATAATATTTAGGTTTTCCTTCATTTCAAGGAATTAACAGTTTAAAGTGGTCAATCTGGAGTCAACAACGACTATGGTAAGTGATTTGAACCCTTATCTAAAACTTACGGCAAACCCTGAAAGCTTAACATCAGTAGTTATTTAATGACTATCTATCTAGTTGAATTTCACCTTTCAATTTGTAACAAAAACGGAAATATAAAAGCACAATTTTGAAACCTCACAGCTTTGCACTTAAAAGGTTAAAATCAAATGCCATGACTTTGAAAAAGTTCAAGGTTATCGATAAAACGGAAATATATCTCACGAATAAAGAGTAAAGTGTACTGTACCGCATGCAAACAATGTATTTATTATGAGGCAATATTAAAGCACATAAAGGCCTGAATAGTTTTAATTGTTTGTTTTTAGACGGTCTAACAGTCGTGAAATCTATGAGAATATAGGTGCGAATAAGTGCCAGATATAAAATTCTGGAGGAATTAGTCCGTGTGGATTTTGATGGTAACACTATAATATTTTATCAAAAATACACACTAGAAACAAAATCATATGAACAAAATTATGTCAGTAGTGTTCGCGTAATGAACACTATAGAATCGAACCTTAAAACTAGTATCGTTTAACAAGACAAAAACCAGTTTTCTGTGGAGGACTTGCGGTTTCTAAGGTTGAATTCTACCAGGCCTACAGTGACCTTTGATTTAGCCCTCAAGCCGAACCCCGGGCTAAATCAAAATAATTCATCTACACGAATAAATTGGACTTGGATGGCATACCGAGACTGAATCTAAATACATAACTGTTCATTTTACCTCACTGTCATTCCAGTGCATTTTCAAACGGTAGCCTGGTAAAAGACTGCGATCTCTGTTAACGTCTTTTAAGGCCATTAAAGCGGCTGGAAGGCATCCTTGTCCGCCCAACCAACCGCCTGTGCCCTTCATAGGAAATATTGCGGCAATATGCAAGTCAACATCATCATCTTCAACTACGTAGATAGCCCATGTACTTGTTCCGTAGCAAATTGAGACAAATAGAAATATTCCTATTCTATTTATGAAAGTTAAACCCATGTTTTAACCTAATATGAAGCCAGACGCGGCTGCCCTGACTCTTTCTCGCGAATGTACAATTCGGGCCTTGATCGCCCAGTCAGGTTAGCAAATCGATAAAACCGTACCCAGAGATCTCTAGGCCAGGTTTATTTAGCCTGCTTTTATTGATTAGGCGCGACTCGCTTTCGCCTCGAAATGCAGCCATGGGGACAACGGAAGGGAAAGATACCGCTTTTGATAACCCTTAATGAAGATCGCCGGTGGTCAGTTTACACAATAGAAAGCACAATTGTCCATAGCAGCATACGTCTTATTTATATCTGAGAAAGGCGTTTGTTAGTTCTTTATGCACAGTCACAATTCGTTAATTTCCGCATTTAAACAAATAACATATGGTTTAAATTAGTAATATCATAAGTTTACAAGATATGTTCCACAAGTTTGTCATGAAGTGACGTAGGTGAAACGTCATAGATTATCGTAAAGCAACGCCTGGTGAGGCGCTGTCAAAGGCTCAGTACAGACTAAATAGGAAGATGGACTGCAAAACGAGTGTAGTCAATTCTCGCGTCGTTCTCGAACTAGCTCGAGCTGTAAGTCTCTAGCACTACGAAAAATAGGTAGTGTCGTCACACTTATGGAACTTATCTCATAAACTTATGGCAACATATAAATTGAGAGAGTAGATTAAATTTGAGATTTATAGCTATCGTATCTTTCGTCAAATTGAAACGAATTCTTCTATTCATTCAAGGATTCGACTATCTTTACAAAGATGAATTATTAAAATAAAATTTACTCTTTATGTTCTACAAATACAGTTTTTAATCAACTATCCAAAGATTATCATACAATATCTTCCCTAGAAATTAGGGATGCACCGATATATCGGTTACCGATAAATCGGCCGATATATCGGCCTATCTTTTTCATATCGGTATCGGCCAATATCGGCTTCATGTAAACCGATATTTTCGGGAAAAACTTGACAAGGTATAAGGCACTCAATGAATACTAATTTAAACACATCACTTATATTTATACCCACAATTTAACATTTCCCTTTAAAAATGCAAGGTTTTCCACTATCTCAGTTTTATTCCGTTGTTCACGACTATGAGAAAGTAATTTCTTTAGTTTCTCATACATCCAACAAACAATCGAAGTCGATACTGACGCTCTCTAATGCGTTTGGTGTCACTAATGTAAACTTTGAACTTTTCATTTGTTCTCCATAAGTTTGCTTATAACGCTACTTCTTAATTGTTGAACAAAAAAAGGAGATGCGTTTTTACTGAAAACCAAGCAAAGGATTTAACTTAGAGCACACCATTTTTTAAGGAAGGGGGTTAAGGCTAAAATATGTGACACATGTCTCTAATAAAACAAAGTAAAAACGTAAATGGTCCTAAAAAATGTTGATTCTACTCTTGGAAACGATATTCATGGAGAAATACAATTTTTTTATGGGCCGATAATATCGGCCGATATATCGGCTACGAATTTCTGATATATCGGCCGGCCGATATATCGGCTGTACCCATATCGGTGCATCCCTACTAGAAATAAGGACAAAATGTACAGTTTATAAAAGAACTATTTTATCTCGTGAAGTCTGTCCTTTTTTTATTCTGCTCCAATGTAGACGAATTCGTTTTGAAAGCCACTTGTGTTTTGCGAGTGAGACTTGTTCAAGGTCTTTTAATGTACAGTTTTATGCCGTGATTCCCGTGAACGTTGCGGTTTATGGGAAAACATTGAAAGGGTTAGTTAGTGGCCCGATAACATAGCATCGACTGGCTGTTAAATAAATTGCTCAAATTATTTTATTTTAGCAAATATTTCACTGTTAATAATCTTAAAATGAGTTCCTTCATTTTGGATAATTTTTGTGAATCTCCATTTTGGGTATGTTTTTCTTTTTAAGTTTCAGGTCCACCAAACTAAGCGCAGTAATAATAATATTAATATAGCGGTAGCGCTCTCGAGTATATGAATGATTTTGGGCTTAAAGTAAAAAGTTAAAATAAAGAAAAAATCATTATACATTAGATGCAGTATGAAGTCTCATCTTTGAGAGTTACAGCTCCCTTAGAACAATAAATATAACGAACTAGTATCGAAGCCAATTAAATATGTTAACAGTGTGTTTAGTGTTACCTACAGCTATTTTATCATGACAAGAGTCAAAAAGACTATCAGTTCCTATCTCCATAATTCTTCTTAGTTGTATTACTTTACCAAGGCAATAATTACTTTAACTGATGGAATTTGCGTTTAATTATCAAGTCTGTTATTATTTTTAACAGGACGCTAATTTGACATGGTACACTGATAATCCAGACTTCACTCCTTGTTTTCAAAAGACCATCCTGGTCTGGGTGCCGTGTACGATACTATGGGTGTTCCTCCCTTTGGAAATCGCGTTGATCGCCAAGTCGGTGTGGCGAAGCGTCCGTTGTTCTCATCTTTCGATTACGAAAAGTGTAAGTCCATTTTGAGCGAGGATTTTCGGCACAGATTTTTCCTCCTTTCAGGAATTATTTTAAAGGAAAATGTACGAAAAGTTCCAGTTTTGTTTTGTGTTTCAGCTCTTGGTTTTGTTACTGGCCGCAACTAGCGTCTTGAAATTTGGTAAACAAATATACTACGGCGATATTCAAGTCGTTGACAATTTGGCGGTCGTTCTTCAATTTGGAACTTACGTAAGGCCAAATGAAGAAAACCGTATTAACATTTCGATGATTTAAATTGAAGTCGCGTGTTGCAGATCTTGGCATTATTCCTCATAATTTACGGCAGAGGGGGTGGTACGGTGTTGTCCGGAATCTTGACATGCTTTTGGTTTGTCTTAACACTAACGCAAACTATCACACTGAGATCCACCATCATGAAATACTATTCACAAGTAATTGAATTTTTTTTACGTCTTAATTATATTACTGTTAAATAATAAAGACGTGAAATGTTTCAGAACGACAAAGAAGAATATTTCGGGCTGGTAATTGAGTCGGTAATTTACCCATTAGTAGTAGTTACCCTCGTATTACACACAATGAGTGACGCCTCTACGCACTACGAAAAACATACGTACGCAGTCGAAGTCAAAATGGTAATACTACACACAATTATTTGTTAATGTAATATAAGATCGACACTGTAGCTCTTCCCGCATGTCGTTCTCGATTTAGCGCTTTGTATGGTTTTAGTGTCTAAACCTAATTTTTCTATTAAAATGGTGATTATTTTAAAACGTTAAGGAATCAAGGGAAGATGACGCATCGTTTTGTGCACGCATGGTTCATTCATGGCTTACCAGGTAAATCTAGTGCGATTCAATTGTTCATATTGCACTTATTTGGAGTTATTTCAGGGCAGCTCATCGCACTTTAATTCTTTTTCTTTTAAATTTTAAACTAATTGTAGCGCCTTGTGGAAAGGTTGGAAGAAAAACCTGGAGCCATCGGATGTGTACGACTTGAATGACGCCGAACGAGCGCTGACTGTCTCGCGCCTTTTCGAAAAACACTGGAAACCCCAAGTTAAGACAAATAGAGTTATCGATGAAATGGAGATGAAAAGCTTTTCGGGACAACGAAACAGAACCAAATACCAAAGAGAGTCAATCACTTTTCCCTTGTTGAGGACAGTTGGGCCTTGCTTGATTGCTGGAGTGGTCTTACAATTTCTCTCTGACGTAGTGTCTGTAGGCCCTGCCCTTCTGACAGGGTAAACAATTTCACTTTTTCAGCCATACAAGAAACCTCACAACGTCATAAGTGATAAGTAAAAAAATGCCTTTGAAAACCAATCCTTGAAAAACTAAACAATAAGTTTTCAAAAGTATTTGGCTTATATAACAGATATTAAAATTTTCAGTTTTAAAGGCATTATTATACATCATTACTTATCTATTGTTTTCACCAAAATATTTTGCAACATAATTAGAGGTGCCATGATTTTCCCTATGTACTTTTGATATTATTTGGTTATGACTTTAGCTCTGAAAATGGGCTCTTCGAGGAGACTGGTGATTCATAGGTTTCGATAGATTTTGAAAATATTGGATTTGTGAAAGTTGTTAAAATAATGTCAAAATAATTACCTAACAAAACGCAAGAAACGTTATCTGTTATTAATTTATAAATTTACAACGTCAAAACTTTAGCATCATAGTGTGACACTCTACTTTCAAATATTTTTATGTTGATCATAACAGTATCACTGTACGAAAAATTATTGGTATTTCACGAAACTTGACTTCCAAAACGTGACTTCGCTGTAGGTTTTTAGTTATTGGAAAAGAACCATCACGAAAAAACCCATGCTTTTTCAATAGGCAATTTAGCGGAAAGGTTTGATTTTTTTCGTCATTACGGGTGGATGTCTAGTCGTATATACAAGATCCTACCGGCCATGTTGAAATATTTAAGCAAATCAAGAATACAATATTAAATTGAAAGAATAACAACGAGACTATACATGGGTATCACTTAAAGCGTGCATTTAAGTTCCTTTCAATCACAGGAGCAATGGCACTTTCTGTGGGTCAGCTGTCTGAATGTTTTCGTTCTACTGAATTTTCTTTAAAACTGATTTAGAAAGAGGTTGAGATTTTAAGGGGTTGACAGTCAATTAAGTAAATTTTGGAACCGAGTTAACCAATTAACAAACTTATGTTTTCAGTTCCATTATTGATTATTCTACGAGCGAAGATCCTTTGTGGAAGGGGATTTTCTACGCTTGCCTTTATGGTTTAGCCGGTCTTGTACAATCTTTGTTGCAAGAAGGCAGCGCCATTTTTCACACCAAACTAGGACTGAGACTCAAATCCGCCACCATGCACGTTCTCTACAAAAAAGTAAATTAGTGTTTTCGTGATAGTGGGACGCTAGTTCACTAATGAGATTCGTCGACGCAGACATTTCGCTTGACGAGCAGCGATCGACGTGACCTGACAATGGGTGAAATACTGAACACGATGTACGTCGACACGAACAGATTCCAAATTCTGTCGCCCCTACTGGGCCTCTTGTGGTCGGTCCCGGTACAATTAGTACTGTGCTTCGCCTTCATGTATCGAGAACTGGGCTATTCAGCCTTTGCTGGCATGGTGCCTATTGCCGTTCTTCTTCCACTGAACTATCTCAGTACCAAGAAGTACAAAGAATTGCAGGTAAATGTTATCGTACTAAAACGCCACTAGGCTTCATTGAGTGTTTGGGAAATCTGATGCCGCTTGCCACTTGATTAGCGATAACCAAGTTTTCCCTTTCTCCCGTTGTTCGCCTGATGCGCTTTATTGAGGCGTGTATAAACTGTGGATTTTCATTGAATGGTTTTTTTAATAATCTTATTAGATTGAGCTGATGAAGCTGAAGGACAACAGAATGAAAATGATGAGCGAAATCTTGAACGGAATCCGCGTCTTGAAGTTGTACGCGTGGGAGAGATCGTTCCAGAGAATCGTTCTTGATATCAGGAAGAAAGAAACTGCACTCATGAAGAAACAAGGCTTCTTCCAAGGAATAAATATGTTTATAACTGCTCTCATACCGGTTTTGGTACGATCGTAAAAAATTTAAATGAAGTGAATTATTTTTATCGATCATAGGGGCACATAGATTTATAGACATTTCACCTCCGTACGCCTATTAATTTCTTCTCAAACTTTCTCACTCTACTCAAAGACGCAGATCTGCCTTTTTGAGAAAGTTTGTAGAAAGTGAAAAGTGTAGATATTTCAGGGACATCTATGTCCCTGATATCTCTACACTTTCACCATGGGTTGATGTTGATTTTACTGTTTGTTGTCACCTAACTATTAACTTCAGGGCTTGCACGCTCCTTTTTACGTCCATATTGATTTTAAAATCTGATCCTACATATATTGTTTCTAAAATTCAGATTACTTCACCGTGTTTCGCCATGTACGTATTAATTGACGACAATAACGTTCTGACCTCGAGGAAAGCTTTCGTCTCCTTTCAGTTGTCACGATTATTAGCGACGTCAATGTTTACGTTTCCGGATTTAGTAAATACCTTAGTTTCGGTAAGAACGGTGTCAGGGAGGGTCGAAAGATAAATCTAGAATTTCATTCTTCTACTAAATATATAAACTGTTGAGCGACGGTTAAATCAGGAGTCTAGAGGCTAGATATTGTGTTTTTGGAAAATAGGGCTGCTCAAGAGATTCTGGGAGAGGGGACCGCACCTCGTCCGCCGCCTCTAAGCCCGTTGTCTGTGATGCGGGAACTATTTTTCTTTCTCGAAAAGCTGCGAGGAATCCGGGGTTGAAAAACTACTCAAACGAGGCGAAGCCAAAATTATCATACTCTTTTCTATTTTTTTTTTGATAACGGCAATTAAATTAATGTTTTAAAATACTTAGGCATTTATATAATACATTTGCCCAAATAAGACGTATTGGTATTAGAAAATTAATCGCACAGGATTTTGCTGACCTTTTCTTTAGTTAAAACATCTCAAAGTGACGCTAATCCACTAAGTAATTCTTTACAGACACACGTCTCGGTAAGGAGAATTGCAAACTTGTTGAGTCGTGGCGAAACCAAGAATTACGTGGAGCAGATGGATAGCGACGCCCCATATGGTATGTCAATTAATTACGGACTTGAAATAACAACATAGGTCGCTTATTATTCCCAAACACGGAGATGAATTTAAGCTCAGAATTAAATGTGGTTAAAAAGTACAGGGCCAAACTTGAGCGCGGAGAAAGAGATAATTGAAGGAACTTCTTCAGAACTCATTCCACCAATCCGTGGCATTGGTATAAACTGAAAATATCCTCCTACAATAATCAAGTTTCTTCCCATAGTAGCTCTGAAGCACGGCTCAAATTGAATTCTGGCTTAGCACAATAATAAATTTTAGAAGGAAACCCCCTAAAGAATTAACTATACCTCCTCCAAAAATCTTTTTTGTAAAATAAGCCAATCAACATATTGTTCTTAAAGAGGAAATACTGTAGTCGCTTTTAGGTTGTTTCTAGATATTTTTGAATTCACAATTGGTGAGTGTTGACCAGTTTAAACATCTATTAGTTTCTGTAAAAATTTCAGCAATTGACATTCAGAACGGAACGCTTTATTGGAACCTGGAAGAACCGGCAGCGGCGTCTCTTCGGAACATCAATTTGAAAGTGTACCGCGGTTCTTTGGTGGCCGTGGTGGGTCCGGTAGGTTGTGGCAAGTCTTCGCTCTTGTCCGCTCTGATTTCCGAGATGCAGAAGGTGGAAGGGGAGGTGAAAGTGGCCGGGAGAGTGGGGTACGTCACTCAACAACCCTGGATCCAGAACGCCTCACTCAGAAAGAATATACTCTTCGTCGACGACATGGACCGAGAAAGATACAACAACGTCATATACGCATGCGCCCTACAAACAGACCTTGACCAACTACCCGCTGACGACGAAACGGAGATCGGTGAAAGAGTATGTATTATTATTAGAACCAGAAATGTTACGAGAAAACTATTGAATTATGAACAAAATTATCGAACACATTCCCATTACCGCCTTCCATATAAGGTCTGTTTCTCGGGAAGCTGTCGAAATAGTCTGAAATATATAACACGTTGTACTCGAAAACCCTGTCGTAGCGCTATTTCATTCATAGATCCATAGATAGAACGCTTTCGTTCGCAATGCGTTCTTTTACTAATTTTACATGATAGGGTATCAACTTGAGTGGTGGTCAGAAGCAAAGGGTCAACGTGGCCAGAGCAATTTATCGCGATGCCGATGTTTATCTCTTTGATGACCCGTTGGGAGCGGTGGACTCGCACGTGGCCAAACATCTTTTCAACGAAGTCATCGGACCAAAGGGATTTCTTCGAAACAAAGTAAAGAAAAACTGCTACTCATATTTTTTATGAAAGCGTTTAGCGGCCATTAATCTAAATGAGTGGTCAACATGTCGTTTCGTTTAAATCCCGATACTAGTAATCGCTTTTTACCTCTCCGAGTGACGTATGTCACGGAGAGGTTCTAATTTCGACGTGTCTGTCTGTCTGTCTGTCTGTCTGTCTGTGTGTCTGTCTGTGTGTATGTGTGTGTGTCAGTCTGTTGTTATTGACTTACACCCCAGGGGACCGCGTTCGCAGTTTTCAAATCGGAGCAAACGTTTTCCCAAATTCCGGACCGCATTTACAGTTCCCGGAAATTTGGAAAATTGTATTCCACTTACAATGGCTATTTTCCATTGCCTATCTAACACCACTATCCTCAGGCCATTTGTCCATCTCATATGGACACCAGTCTTTACACACTGGCTTCTACACACCACCATTTTATGGTCTTTGTCCATCCCACTTGGACACCAGTCTGTACACACTGGCTTCTACACACCACCATCTTCTGGTCTTTGTCCATCCAACATGGACACCAGTATGTACACACTGGTTTCTACACACCACCATCTTCTGGTCATTGTTTTTGTCCATCCCACATGGACACCAGTCTGCATACCTGGCTTCTACTCCATCATCATCCTTAAGGTTAAGACATACGCGGCGATCGGCCAGGGTTACGAGAAACGTCCGGCCTCCCTAAGGTGGGGCTTCCACCAAAGGTTCACGCAATTGCGCTGTTCATATCCATAGCTGCGATTCGAAATCCTTATATACTACCTATTTGAGTAAGGCAAAGCAACCGGCGTATGCTTCATTTCAAACGCCAATATTAGTCAAGTCTCTCAAGAATGTTTAATTGTTCTTTTTTAAAACGATGTAACGTTCAATAAGGCGAATAACTAACGAAGAAAATATTAAATATTAATTATATTTATTTTAATATTTAAGATAATCTTGTTTCTCAATTCAAAATTAATACGGAAAGAGTTAAAAAGCAGTCTATGTTTTTGTCTGTGTGTGTCCGTCCGTTGTTACACTAGTGCGCTGCGTTAGAAGTTCGTTTTGTTTTGATGTGTAAAGAAATCCTACAGAACCATAATATTTCTTTTATCCTTAATATAAAGTGAATATGTGGAAATATTTTTCGTAATTAAGATGCATTTAGTACTTTTGTAGCTTTAAAGCTCTGTTACATTTTGATATTCCAAAGATCTTTTTTAATATTATTATTTGAAATGGCTGTTTATATTTTACTTAAGCTATACTACATCTATATATAGAATAATCCTTGTCTTCATGATTTCTTGAAGAAAGCTAAAGTCTAGACTCCGACGGGTATATCTAATATTACCCGCAATAGGCTTAGTGAAATAAAGAGTAAATAATTGAGGCCTGAGGTGAAATAAACTTTGGGTTTTGATTTTCGTGTCTGAAATGAAGAGACATCAACGGTTCAGAGTGAGCCGAAAGTTAATTACACTCTCAAATAATCAGGTTAAGATTTTATAATAGAAGAAAAGATTATGGTGGCAATTAGATTAGTAGGGCTAAGCTACAAAGTTTTTTGTTCTCTTTATGGTGCCCCTAGTGGAAAAAATGATTGGAAACCAATTGGGAAAACGCAGTTCAGAAACCAATTGGGAACCAATAGGAAACCAATAGTGTTTTCGTCACATTTCCGATAGGATATACCAATTACTGACCGATAAGATTGACCAATTACCGACCGATAAGATTGACCAATTACCGACCGATAAGATTGACCAATTACCGACCGATAAGATTGACCAATTACCGACCGATAAGATTTACCAATTACCGACCCATTAGAATGACCAATTACCGACCCATAAGACTGACCAATTACCGACCCATAAGACTGACCAATTACCGACCCATAAGACTGACCAATTACCGACCCATAAGACTGACCAATTACCGACCCATAAGACTGACCAATTACCGACCCATTAGAATGACCAATTACTGACCCATAAGACTGACCAATTACCGACCCATAAGACTGACCAATTACCGACCCATAAGACTGACCAATTACCGACCCATAAGACTGACCAATTACCGACCCATAGGCTCACACAGAACATATGAAAATTAATTAATAATATGGCGAACAAACTAATTACCACAGGCTCCACAATACTAATAAAACCTTCACAATTGAAATATTTTATTTTAAAAAGGAATTTTTTTTTTTTGGTTTTTTCAATTTGGCGCGGCAATAATTTTTTTTCGCAAATCGGAAATTTTTTTGGGTCAGGGCGTGGTTCACTGCCTTAGCCGCCATCTCCTGGGCAGACTGATCTTTCCCCTTTTTCTTGGCGTAGTAGCGAACACTACCTGCAATAATAACAGTTACTATTGTATGATTGATACAAATTTTTAAGCTTTCATTTTTTTAAACTTACTCTTAATAGCCGAAACCTTTTGTGGAGTAAGAGATGGCCTCGCTTCTAACGCCTTAGTTGCCTCGCTTCTAACGCCTTAGTTTTTTTTGAACCTATTTGACGATGTTCCTGTCAAGCTTCTATAATGAAACTCCCCGATAGATTTATTTGGAACACTTAGGATTGTGCAAAAGAGTTCAATTCATTTACACCTTATAACACTTTGTACATTCTGACATTTCAATATGAATTTGTGAGAAACTGAGAATGACACAAAAGCCTCCCAAAAAAAACACACACACACCCACACACACACTTGAAACATTAACATTAAAAATATGGCACAAGCAAAATGGTTTCAATCCACTTTTTTAATCTACAGAGATTTTGAAAAACTATATGTTAAAGGGAGGGTAAGCGCGTTATGTAGGGGTGGAGCCTCTAGTAAGCTTCTCTCTTGCATTTTGATGGAAGATAAAATTCAGAGAGAAGCTTACTATTTTTGACTTGTATATGGATTTAAAAAACAAGTAATTTGATCTAAACAGATCCATGATAATTATGATGTGGAACTCATAATTTTTCCAAAGACCTATTCGCTTTTAAGAATTTAAGAGAAAAAATATCATACTTTTACTACGCATCTCCTCGTCATCACTAGACATATCATCTGGTAACAATTTAAGAGTTAATTTATTAGAAATTGAGACTATATAGGGAAGTCTACTCTTGTGTGTTAGAAGAAACTTACCGTAATTTACTCTCACTAACCCACCATCTCTCATCATCCCTTGGGGCTCATGATCTCTTATGCCTTTGACTATCTTTTGAGGTTCATTATCACTAATCATCGTTTTACGTTCATCACTAATCATCGTCAATATAACTTATCAAAAATGTCTCGTTCATTTATAATGAATACGTTTCTAAAGGATATCCACCACTTTTCTAAAGGTAAAAACTACTTTTATGTCGTTTTAGAGATTCTAAAAATTCAAACTCTGAAAACAAGGGCCAAGGCTTAGCGAGTAGCAGTACTTTAGAAGCTTCAAAAACGTGATAAAGTTGTTCTTACCATTAGAAAATTGCTGAATATCCTTTAGAAACCTATTTGGAGCAAGATTTAATCGGATTTCATGAATTAATTCCAATAATAACGCTGAAATTGAGTCGAGTTGAGTTTATCGAGCGTTGTAGCGGGCTAAACCTTGACCAGAGAAACGAGCATGGCCATGGAGGAAGCTTGAAGGAGAGAATAATGGAGTGGAAACCCCCATACCTTAAGCGTTGCCTTTGTACCCCCACCTACGGCACCATAGTCCTCCCATCATCCCCAGCGGTTAGGTAGGGTCGTGCCGGACGAAATTGTAAAGGACGCTCCCTCTATCTCAAAAATAGAAGCTAGTTCTCATTCAAATAAAATGGCGCTACGCGGCAGCACTTAGCAATCGCCTACGGAAAGGTAGGGGCGTGCGCGAGGTACACTGGGAGAGATATGGTGCCGCAGGTCGCCCATCATCATTTCCAATCCATCTGACTCCCTTATCCCTGGAGGAAGGATACGAGCTATGGGCTCTATAGGAGAGCCTGGAGGGGCCAACTAATAGGCGCGCGAGAAGCCAAAAAGGGTCATGGTGGCGCCGCCACACGGCGAGTAAAGTAACTAAAGTTTTAATAAAAATTCAAAACCATGTCAAGAACAACAAATCGAAACATGTGGTTAATAATTGATTGCATCGCTCCTAACTCCAAAAATAATAAAGGAAATGCTAGAGATTTGTCTTTTTTCCGATTTCCCAAAAATACCTGTTTTTTCACACGTTATAGAGCCATAATTTGTTTGAACTTTAGTTACTTTACTCGCCGTCTGGCGGCGCCACCGTGACCCTTTTTGGCTTCTCGCGCGCCTACTAGTTGGCCTCTCCTATAGAGTCCAATAGAGTTCCCTGTTGGAAACCAATTGGAAATGAAAAGGACTTTAATTTGAAAACATGACCAATACATGTCCAATAGAGTTCCCTATTGGAAACCTATTGGGAATTAAAAGGAACTTAATTTGAAAACATGACCAATACATGTCCAATAGAGTTCCCTATTGGAAACCTATTGGGAATTAAAAGGAACTTAATTTGAAAACATGACCAATACATGTCCAATAGAGTTCCCTATTGGAAACCTATTTGGAATTAAAAGGACCTTAATTTGCAAAAATGACCAATACATGTCCAATAGAGTTCCCTATTGGAAACCTATTGGATATGTAATGGTCTTGAAATGGCAAGAAACCCCAATTCATTCCCAATAGAATTTCCAATCGGATGGTTATCGGAATGAAATGGACTTCTATTGGCAGATCATTTCCTATAGGTCGCCAATAGAAATCTTCAAACACCAATAGGATCGAATTTGTCACCGATTGGTTTCCAATCATTTTTTCCACTAGGGGCGCATTGACTATCAGTGCGTCTAGCTACAATTTAGCTTTGGTATTAAACTAAGAATATTGTTGAAGTGAGACGAAACGATAGTGTTTACACTGCTAACCAGTTGTGAATGTAGCTATCAGAATATAGGGTAAACAGCTGAAGCGTAGACTTCATTTCCTGTTCTTTTTGCCATTGACTGATTTCAATGTGTCCAAGATTTATCCTTATTGGATGTAAAATGTCGTCTGCTTTACTGTATATTCGCTATGCTTGGAATACTGCTTCAATATTTCATAAATTTTTACTTCAAAAAAGAGAAAAAATTCCATATCTAGGAAAATAACTTTGTAGTAGTAGACCGCTTGTCTCGGAGAGGTAATATTTTGGTTTTCCCAACTTGTTCATTGTGAAACAAATTTCATCTGACATATCGTATAGCCGCTTAGATTTTGATTAAAATACGTGCATGCAACTTCAATAAAAGGGGCCTCGAAAGCTAGCAAAATATATTGTATTGATGCTGTAAGTGATTAGCTATCGAAAATAAACCTTCATGAGTCGCTCGCTTTTGAAAGTTGCTCCTGTTCAGTAGTTCCTTTCTGTCTCGACAAACAGCAACTCAATCTCTTACAGACGAGGGTTTTGGTGACGCACAACTTGAGCTTCATCCGAGAAGTGGACCAGATCTTTTTCATGAACAACGGACGAATCATCGAGAGGGGAACCTATGACGAAATCATGAGTCGTCAGGGAATGGCCAGAGATTATTTCGCGCAACACATGAGTGGCATGAGCGACGAGAATAAAGAAGAACCGTCGTGAGTACATCAACACTTTCCACGTAGTAGAAAAGCGAAAAAGTTTTAAGTCATAGAAGTTAACCATGTACGCTTATGATTTTTGGTAACGTAATTCTTTCAGTACGATAAATATCAAATCTGTGAGATCTCATCTTGCATCCCAAGGAAAAGTCTCTGATGAAGATGAGGCAAAACTCATGACAGTAGAGACGCTCAAAGAAGGAAATGTATGTACTCTTTAATATACGAGGAAAATTTGAACTTTTCCTGGCTTTTTACCTCTCTGAGTGACAATGACGTTACGTAGAGGTATAACACTGGACGTGTCTGTGTATGTGTCAATCTGTCACAGTGTTTGCATTTGATAAATCTGAGCAAACGTGCATGTTCGCAGTTCATGTTAAACGTCAATATTAGTAAAGTCTCTCAGAAATGTTTCATTGTTCTTTTTGAAAACTATGTAACACCCAATAAGTTGAATAATTAACGAAGAAAATAAATAATATTAATTATATTTTTCTTAATAGTTAAGATAATCTGGTTTCTCGACTCAAAATTAATACAGAAAGAGTAATAAAGTCGTCTTTCTGTGTGTCTGTGTGTACATTCGTTGTTACACTGGTGCACCTCGTAAGCAGTTCGCCAATCCTGCAAAACCTTATTATTTTCTTTTTCCATGATATCAAACGAGTCTATGCGAAATATTTTTCAGATTTTCGATGCCTTTAGTAGTTTTGAGGGCCGAAAAATAAACACTAAAGGCCGGGGATAATATGAATTAAAATGTGGGTTTTGGTCTTTCGTGTCCGCTATGAAGAGATATTTAGGGTTTAAAGTGAGCCGAAAGTGAAATACACATTAAAATAAACAGGTTTAGGTTTTTTCATGGAAGGAAATGCCATGATGTAAACTAGATCAGGTGTCTGAATACTTCCTGGTTTTTCGCAATGGCTGATTGCCTTCTGTACCAGACATATCCTTATTGGTTGAATTCTGTATTCTCTGAATATTATTGGAATTACTGAAATTTCTTATTAATAAAGAGAAATAATTGATATAAATTTATAGGTAGTCCTCCCCTCGACTCGGAGAGGTAAAATTTTGGCTTTCCCAACCTGTTCAGAACTAAAACTCTGCACACAAATTTTTCCATGTGATAATGTTATTGCGCATTTGCAGATATCCGTATCACAATACAAACAATATTTTAAAGCCTATGGTATAACATGGTATGCGATCTTCGCAGTAACTATCACCAGTGCTGTCGTCGTGAATTTCGCGTTCGTTTTTTGGCTGTCTCTGTGGTGCGCGGACTCCAAAGAAGGTTTTATAGCCAACGCAGACTTAAAGGCAACCCGTATAGCGGTCTCATTCGTTCTTGGTCTAAGCCAAGCTGTTACGACATTTCTGTACGTAATCATCAACGTCTTTCGCTGTCTTCGAGCGGCAAACTGTCTACATGGAAAAATGCTCGAAAGCGTATCTCGTTCTCCCATATCCTTCTTCGACACGACTCCCGTTGGAAGGATACTCAATCGTTTCTCCCAAGATATCGACGCTCTCGACCAGCAATTACCTTTAATGTTAAGACTATGCAATCGGGGAATGATATGCTTAGTTGTTTTTCCATTAGGAATTGCAATATATTTACCACTATTCATAATTCCCTGCATTATTGTTGTCGTTGGATACCTTTTACTTCAGGTAGGAACTCGATTTCAGTCTCCATTCAAAAGTAATTAATCAGTAGCACACTCAAATGTTAATTGCCGTGGTTAAACACGGATTTCGTATTGAGTAAGGGGTAACCGCTTTTATATGGGATTTGGTTGAAGGTCGACGCTTGGAACGCTTCAACTGAGACTGAAAACTATAAAACATATCAATAAGAACTAAATGTAGTCAATACGATGATCGACATATCCTAAAGTTAACAGGCATTTTGTTTGATTCATTTTAGAAAGTTTTTATTACGCATTGAAGGGCCCTAAAGGGCGAGGCTTATATAAAACTAATCTTCCATAAAATATAGCTCTACGGTGCATGCCTGGATTTCGACATTTCGTACCATTATCAGTCCATTGGGAATGGGCATCGGCCTTTCTGTCGAGTCTATCATCTCTGTCATTCCACGCTTACTACGTTTAAGCATACAAAAACAGTCACGTGATATTACCCAATCACTACTCCACGAAATAGTAACACTACTACATCAAAGTATAGTTCTTGACTTTATAGCGACTGGATTGAGGCCTTGGCACGAGGACTGTAATATCTCAATGAAACTCAAGATTTTCCCATATCTTTTACAGCGTTTCTTGATGTCTAGCAATCGTCAGTTCAAACGGATAACGAGTTTGAGAAATTCCTTCTTGTTTTCGCACGTGGGAGGATCTGTGGCTGGAAGCACTGTCATCAGGGCGTGTGACGCCGGAGGGAACTTCGAAGGACACTTCTTGAAACTGATCGACGAATGCACTGCCGCTGACTATATGATGAACATGGCGCAAAGGTATCTCATTTAGTGAACTTCGTAATTGCGTCATTAAAGTCTGGTTACAAACGCTTCTTTTGGAGCAACAGCTTTACTACTACATTTTTACCTCTCCGTGTGACGTAGTCCAGGAGAGGTTCTGTAACGGCCGTATCTGTGTGTGTGTGTGGGTGTGTCTGTCTGTGTCTCTGTCCGTTGTTACACCCACGTGACCGCGTTCGCAGTTTGCGTATCGGAGCAAACGTGTTCGCCATTTCCGAACTGCTTTCACAGTCACGGAAATGGCTCCTCTACTTGAGTTCTCACACCACCATCTTCTGGTATTTGTCCATTCCACACGGACACCAGTCTGTTCTTACTGGCTTCTAATCACCACCATCTTTTGGTCTTCGTCCATCCCACACGGACACCAGTCTGTTCTCACTGGCTTCTAATCACCACCATCTTCTGTTTTTTGTCAATCCCACATTGACACCAGTCTGCACTTACACTGGCTTCTAAAACCACCATCCACTGGTCTTCCGTCTATTCCACATAGACACCAATCTGTATCATTGGCTTCTACTCCATTATCATCGTTTGGTTTTAGGATATACGCGGCGATCAGCTAGGGTTACGAGAAACGTCTAGCCTCCCTAAGGTGGGATCGCCACCAAAGGTTTTCGCAATTGCGCGTTTTCCTTACTATTATGATGGAAACGAATCGTATATATACCCCACAATTTGAAGAAAGCGGGCAAGAGGGGTACCCTTCACTTTAAACATCAATATTAGCAAAGTTTGAGATGATAATAGGTATAACTTTATTTTAAACGATTTAACTATTATTAATGTTAATTATTGAAGATTAAAATAATTAAAAATAATTATATTTATTTAAATATTAAAGATAAACCTCTCGTGCAAAGAGAGAGATTATCATCGCCTCCTATATCTACCAAGGCCCGTGCATGCGATATATTTCCTTCATTGCCTCCTATATCTATCAAGGCCCGTGCATTTCGATATACTTTTCAAAACAACAACCAAAATGGGAAGCTTCTCTCAGAAACATAATAATTTCTTTTCTCTGTATATGAAATGAAAATATGCATAATATTGCGCTCCTTCTTTAATGGTATGAATCCTTGCCTGTCTATTAATATTTTTCGTAGGAGTAATACGTTTTTAGCGAAGTCTAGAGAGGATAAACATAAGCGAGATTGTTTCGGAAAAAAAATACTGCTTCCACTATAATGGGTTTATACTCCTTGTTACTGTTGTATAGAGTAATCATGATGAAAGCTTAAAAAATTACGAGGACAGACCTTTTTTATCCTCTTGTTTTATTCTTATTAAGAATATAAAACATTTATTTTGTATCAAAAAATATTTTTTGGTGCTAAGATTGCTTTAAAAAAATCCAAACGGTTAGGCATTGGTAAAAAAGACAAATGATATTTTTCAAATCTAATGAGATAACGCCCACCTAGTTGAAAATTGCTCTTTTTTATCCGCGGGAGCCATTCTTAATGAGAATTTCGATGCTAGTAGGTTGTCAATTAAACTACCGGTATATTATTGTTGTTGGAAATTGGATATTAAGTCAAATTAAGTGGTTGTAAAGAGCCAGCAGGTTTTTGCCGCTTCTTTTTGTGAGTAACTGATTTTTGTATGTAAAATGGAGGAAGGTAATGTTGAGAGTAAGGATGAAATGCGGAAGCGCAAAGCGCGGGAAAGGATGAGGGGAAAAAGGTCGAAGTTTTCATTGGATACTTAAGTTTATATTATCTTCTCGACACGGAGAAGTAATATTTTGGTTTTCCCAACTTTTTACTTCTGGGTTGAAAAGCGCTGTACATGCAAAGCAAGGCTAGCATTCCAAGTCGCTACTCATTTCTAAAATTCAATAACATCACATGCAGTTTCTTTCCAGATGGCTGACAGTACGCTACAACATCTTGGGCAATTGCTTGATGTTTTGCACCGCAGTTTTCATAATTTTGAGCAAAGGGACTCTGTCAGCTGATGTTGTTGGATTAATCTTGGCTAATGCCGATCGGGTAAGCGCTACCAATGCTGTCGAAGCGAACAATTTAAAATCATTTCCACAAGCTTAAATCTCTGCTAGAATTTCGTTAAACTGTTGACACAAACGTGACAGTGAAACGTCGCTAAAGTGGGACGATACAAAAAGGACCAATAGTTAACAATTAACAAAGAGTACATCGAGAATGAATTATATACAGGGGTTTGAATGGGAGATTGATATAGCAAAGAGAAGCAAAATATCACTGTAAACAGGCTTAGCGACTATGTAATTTTGGAACTACTACCGCATTCTTGTATTTTTTGTAAAGTATAGATGTTTGTTTGCCTATCATTGTGGTGCGTTTTCTATCATAAACGTTTAATTGTCATTTGATGACGTACGTGGCATTGGCAAGCTTTTTTACCTCTCCAAGTGGTGATGACGTCGCGGAAACACTGGACGTGTCGGGGTGTGAATGTGTCTGTCTGTCACCGCGTTCGCAGTTGGAAAATCGGAGCCAACGTATATGCTATAATCGGACCGCGTTCGCAGCTCACAGAAAGCGATATATGCTTCTACTCTATAATCGTCGTTTGGGTTGAGATGTACGCGGTGATCGGCTAGGGTTACGAAAAACGTCTATCCTCCCAATGGCAGGGCTTCCACCAAAGGTTCACGCAATTGTGGGTTTTCTTATCATTTACTGTGAATCAAAAGCTTTATATGCCCTAAATTTCCAAAAATTATTAAAGAGGCATACACTAGAATTCAAACGTCAACAATAGCTTTGTTTAAAACGATTTTAGGAATAACGGTTCTTTCAACGACTTAACTAGAATTAAGGTAAATTAATGACGATTAAAATAAATAAGATCAATTATTTTAATTTAATTATTTAAGAAAAACTTCTAAATTGCGTCTCGACTCGGAGAGGTTTATATAGGTTTCCCAACTTGTTTACCTTAACGAGTGACGGAGAAGACTCGTAATATCTCTTGGAACGGGGTTAGGACATTGTGGAAACGGGTATGACCTGACATCCCATCCAAAATTGATTGTTTTAATTTATATACTTTGGTGATTCCATAACTTTAAATTAAAGTTATATTCTTTAATCTTACTGGCTAATAAGAATTTCCCCTGTATAATTGAAAAACAAGTGTGCAGGCTTTTCTGTCTCGTGAAACACATATTTTCTACAAATTAAGTAACATTTTAATATTTTGAAATCACAGCTTCTACAATATCTGAAAATTTTTATCGCTGCCTATACGGGTTTGGAATCGAATATCGTCTCCATAGAAAGAGTTGACGAATATTGTCGTTTGGAGTCCGAGGCCGAATGGGAGAAACCAGTATATCAACCTCCATCTCACTGGCCTCAACTAGGACAAATCATATTTCACGACTACAGCACCAGATACCGAGAGGGATTGGATTTGGTCTTGAAGGACATAGATGTCAGGATCGAAGCGGGAGAGAAGGTGGGCGTGGTGGGGCGGACAGGCGCGGGAAAGTCGTCACTGACGCTGGCGCTTTTCCGTCTCATCGAGGGGGTGCGCGGTCAGATCGTCATAGACGGAGTGGAAGTGGAGGGACTGGGCTTGTTCGATTTGCGTTCGCGGCTGACCATTATCCCCCAAGAGCCCGTCCTCTTCTCGGGCCCGCTCAGATTCAACCTGGATCCTTTTGATCAAAACGATGACCAGCGACTGTGGGCCGCCCTGGAACACTCGCACCTGAAGCCCTTCGTGATGTCACTCGAGCAGGGACTGGATCACCCCGTGGCCGAAGGAGGGCAGAATCTGAGCGTCGGGCAGCGTCAATTGTTCTGCTTGGCACGTGCTTTATTAAGGAACACCAAGATCCTGATCTTGGACGAAGCGACGGCTTCGGTCGACATGGACACCGATGATCTCATTCAAGAGACCATCAAGAAGGAATTCGCCAACTCTACCATCATCACCATCGCGCACAGAATAAACACCATATTAGACTGCGACAAGTTAGTTTATCAAACTATTTAACAGTCTCACCCATGTGATTGCGTAATTTGTCATTATTTAACTATTCACAGGGTGATGGTTCTCGATCAGGGCCGAATTGTGGAATTCGACTCTCCGCATGCTCTCTTGAGGAATGAACAATCAATGTTCTACGATTTGGCCAAAGATGCCAACATAATCTAAATCACCTTTAAATGAATCACCTATGTTTAATGTTATGCACAGTTCGTTACGAGTCTAACGTATAATTTTTACATCTCCGAGTGACGTATGCCACGGAGAGGTTCTGTTCCCGACGTTCTGTCTGTTATTACACCCTAATGGATAGCGTTGGTTGCGGACCGCATTCGCAGTTCACAGAAATGATTTGTCTTCTAACACCTTAATGTACTTTTAATTTCCAAAAGGCATAGTAAAACGTCAATAATAGCAAAATTATATCTATATACTTTTGATAATAGCTGTTTCAAATTATTTTAGAAGTAATACTTCTTAAATCGATTTAACTAGAATCATTTTAAATAAGTGACAATTAAAAGAATTAATATCTATTATGATTTTTTCATTATTTAAGAAGAAGTTGGGGAAACCAAAATTAAACCTATCCGGGTCGAGACGATGGCTATATATACACACTTAATTTCCTGAATATGCAACTATCGATATTTATTGATAAGCAATTACAAGCGTTAAAATTTTAAATAATGAATTATTCAAGCATTATTAAGAGTTCCATAAACAGCTCGATTGGCCTGTAAACACTACCCTCTCGTTGCACCTAAACAATATTCTTAGGTATCCAGCACTATTGTTAAAGTTTCTCCATACTAAAGATATATTTTCTCTAACCGCTCAAAAAGACCATGCAACGATGAACGGAAGCTTGCTCGATCAGACCTATAGCTGCGGCGATCTAATTGCGGTCATGACTCATGGTTCTATCATATTGGATATATTATAAAAGAAGATTAGCCAGTTGTAGAATTCACTTCTATTTAAATATTTTAGAACTACTTCCGGCACTCAGTTTCTTATAGCGATTTCCACTGACTGCTCCAAAGAGTGCTCTCAGGGTTAGGATGACGTAACTGCCCTCAGCGAGTTTTGGAGAGAATAGTTTCGTCAGTGGAACACGATCGAGAGGTCCGAGCGCGCTCTGAATAATCAAAATTGGCGCCGGAGACGAAATTGTAATAAAGTGTGTATATCTTGACGCAAATAGGCTGAAACCAATTAATAGACTTAACATTTCAATTAATTTACAAAAAATCTGATTTGAGTAATGATCGACAACGTCTCTGATATAATTATTGGTTTTAGGATGAGGCGTAATAACTTTAAAGTAATGCTTAAACCTCGCATTCTTCATCTTCAGAACTTTCAGAAGATGATTCCAGAAATAAATAAGCATAAGCGAGAGCCTGTCTTCTATGAGATACCGCGTGGTCCGCCATTTTAATTTTATTACGTCATACTCGAGCACCGTCGCTCCATCGAATTTTTCAGAGCACGAAAGAGCAATTATCGGGCAGTTTTTGGGGTCAGTGGAAAACGCGATTCGGTGCGAGTGTTGCACTCGTGTTCCCAGTGGCGGACGAAAACGCGCCGAGAGTGCACTTAGAGTGCTCTAGTGCAGTCAGTGGAAATCGCTATAAGTTGTCTAAATATCAATCCCAACCCCCCAACGACGATACACGGTAAAGCAGACGACATTTTCAACCAGTGATTATACTTCTTAAACGAAAGTCAATAAGCTTATGAAGACTACCGCGGAGAGATAAAAGTAATCCTGTTCAACCTCACTTCACTTCCCCTCTCGCTTCCGAAGGGGTCTATACTGGCATACTTGGGGATCATCCCCCTCTATGCCGGGACCACTGAAACGGCGGCGACCCTCTCGCCTACCACCCGTGGATCCGGAGGCTTCGGCTCCACCGGCGTCTCGACGGAAAACACCCCCCGAGACGCACCCGAGACGAACCATAGCACACCCCCACACACACTTTCCCCACCTGGCCCATTTCGCTCTAATAAAAAAAAAAAAAAAAAAAAGTCAATAAGCTTATAAGAAAAAATGAAAAAGTCAAAAACCAGTAATAAAGAGTAACTTGGTCTTTTGCGTTGGTAAAGGTTTAATGGTCTACTCCTCACTGTATATCCCCAATGGTTCTATTAAACACCTCGGCTCACTCTGAACCGTTAAGACCTCAAATAGGACAAGAAACAACGCCATTTTTGGCTTCTTCAATTATAGATCCAATCGGAACCGACGTAACAGCAATGGAAGAATTTAAACTAAGCATAATTTTCCATTGTTTTAGCTCAATTTAAATCTACGTTTAGACTAGGCCTATATATAAATGTAGTAAAGCAACATTTATGAGGAAATTGCTCGTAATAGATTAATGGTGGTGGTTGCTCCGGGTCAAGCAACCCGAAATTATAATGAATGATTTATTTGCAATTGTTAAATACATCATTGAATTCATATGAAGAAATTGTTATGATAAACAAGAAATATAAAATGGAGATGTCACAAAACACATTTTAATAATTAATGATTTTACAATTTAAACTTAACGCTTTCCATTATTGTAGCTCATAGCCCTGACAGGAGCTTTAAAATTTGCGGCAGCTTGTTGCTGCAATTGATAAGCCAAAGGATGAATCTTAAATCCGTACAATCTGGGTACGAATTGATTAGTTGGCCTTTTGGGTCTGTATTCAGGATGAACCATGAACAACATATGGGGGAAACCCGTGCCAAAGTATGCTCCGTCAGTGTGGTGGTGTCTAGATGATTTTGGACTGTAAACGTCCATGCACTTTGGACAGTACAGTTTCACCATAGCTTCACCAGGAATGTCTGAGAGACCTGCAATTATTCAGATAAATAATAATTACCATGAAAATTTGCAAACTTTATCAATAGTGTGGAAAATGTCTTGGGACTCTACAATAAGCTAGCTGAAAATTTTCCAAGATATAACTTCCAGGGTTCATACATCTTTTGGAAAACCAATTTCCCTGAGATTTCCAGGTTTTTCCCCATATACTTCCCTGAATTTTCCAGGTTTTCCCCGAATATGGAGTATCCTATGGAGCAAATATTAACGAAGGAGGTGGGGGGTGGGGCAAATCGGACTATAACATACTCAAAGGACATCCCCGTATCTCTAATATAACCAGAGTTTTAAGGCACCAAAGTATAGTGTAATGTTAATCCTATGGAGGGGATGTTCACGAACATTTTGCTTAATTACTCGGCCCCTGTTTGACGCAAATTTCCCTGAATTTTACGAAAAATTTGAAATTTCCTTAAGTTTTCCCTAAGGTTTTTGTCAACTGTTTATTTCCCTGATTTTTCCAGGTTTGTACGAACCCTGACTTCGTACTAAAGTAGTTCTAGTCAATTTACTGTTACAGCTGACTAGGTATTTGCGCAAGAAACCCCGTTTATGGCAAAACAAATCCGTGTAACATAACTTAACAAAACACTAAATCAAGACCAATGTTTAAAACTATATCTTTTTTTTCTAACATTGCCCAACTGAAAATTAACATATAAAATGATACTCACCGATAGGTAGCATTGTTTGATTTTCGCAATACACTCTCGGACAATATCCGAAGTCACCATTTTGGTATTTCTCAATCTGAAAGAGACATAAGAGACGTATTTATAATGGACATGATTCCCAACAGACTTAGAAATAAGGATAATTTTTAAACTAGTCCTTGGGACCAGTGACCCCCCTAGTGTCCTAAATAATAAACTGGTCTCCGGAGTGGTGCCAGCCTTTGTTCTCCTATAGATTTGCAATTAATTAACTGGTCCCGAGGACCAGTAACCCCCACTTTTTGAATTAAAAAACTAGTCCAAGCAATTAATAAACTGGTTTTGGACCAGTGGACGTGTGCTATTTCTAAATCTGATTCCCAATACATAGTTTACAGGCATGGAGGATTCCTACCATTAACATACGGAGACCAAGCGACTTAGAGTGTAACATGGTCTGCTATTTTACGCTCTAAGTTGCCTGGCCTCCTTGTGCAAATGGTATGAATCCTCCTTGCGTGTAAACCATGTATGGTCTCTTATACCTTTAAAGGGAGGGTGAAAAGGAAAATCAAGTGTTTTCTTAGCAGTTTCCTAGTAATTAACAAAAAAAATCACTTGATTTTTCACTTCACCCTCCCTTCGATGTGAGTGGACAAGACTAAAGTAGTCAATGGATTCCAAATCGAAATGAAATGATTAAAAGTTATTTTGCGATGAAAGTAATTACCATTTGAGCAATTCCTCTGTTTGTAAGTATATATCGAGCATGAATGAGGCCATAGAGCATCTCGGCTGCCTGTTCAATGAGGTCACTCTGATTGGGATTATCCTCTAGTTCATCATCTGGTTCCAAGTCTAAAATCATATCTAACGCTTGTCTGTAATGTGGAACTTGTTCACTGAGACCAGTCAAGTTGAATTTGTCTTGAATATAGTCCTCATCAACCTAAATTCAACATTAATAGATAATTAAGTGAGAAAAAGAAAAGAATTAGAAGCCTTGGTTGAGTTTGATAAATTTAAGTTACGCACTTCGCAAAAAAATTCATTTCCCCGCAATCCACAGAACCAAGAAATCCATGATACCTCCTCTGATGAACTCATGTCGCTTTGCAATCTAAAATCAGGACAATGTGAATAAAATAATTATTATTGTGAAAATTTGACAGAAAACTACACGCTCAATGTTTCGCACAAATTAAATGGGGGACATCTATGAAATACATGGAGGTAGCAGGCCTTCTGGTGTAAATGGTATGAATCCTCTTATACGTGGAAGATTCATACCATGGCATTTGCACCAGGAGGCCAGTCTACCTGGAGGACAGAAACCCGTCTGCTTTTTGTCCTAAAGGTAGCCTGGCCATCTGGTGTAAATGGTATGAATCTTCCATGTGTGTTAACTAGTATTTATACATTATTCCCAAGACTTTTCTTCACTAATTGCGCAAGTCAAAATCCATCATGATGTTCAATTCTCAATATTTCGAAAAAAAACCCCTAAAAACTTTGTATTTTTGTCACAGTAAAAAAAACGATGTTGAGTCCATAGACCGCGTACAGCTTTATTGTCCAAACATTACGTATTAAGTGTCAAATACATATACTTTAATGTTATTCGAATGCGAAATATTGTTCAATTGTTTGAACAACATTTTAAGCAACAAAAAACATACTCAATATATATATGTTCCGTTTTCTACGCAAATATTGTCCAAAATTTACCGCAAATTATGTTCCATTTACTAAACAATATCGCGGCATTATATTTGAACTTTGCACAAATGTTAGTCTGGATAAGGTTTTTTTTTATACTTTGTAACTAAATCAACGGGCCCCACGTTTTTTTCGGAGCAAGTTATCGGGCGTGTAAGCTGGGCTTAAGAATTTATTTTGTATGGGCTCAGTAAAATATCAACGTTGACAAAAAATGTATTTAAGGTTACTTGTAGCCTTAGTAGTAAGAATCTGGTTAGCTATCATTGAAAGATATTTCTCCACAACTATTACCTTGAATTTAGTCACTAAAATCACTAACTATGACTTGCATTACCCTGAAGTCCACTGTGAAAAAGTTATAGGTGGCGTCATAGTTTCGCGCGTATATTTTATAACCAGTGGGAAGGAAACCTTGGTATTTGGTCGTGCATTTCGGTTTCTTGTAGCAAACGACATATCCCACTCGAATACTGCGCTATGCGCTCACATACGCGAGCTGGTCGGGCTAGATATTGGCCAAGAAGCTTGAGTCAGTGAGCGCAGTATTAGAGTGGCTATGCTACCACTAAATAGTCTCCTCCTATCGTCTAGTAATAGAATAGTTAGTTATTCATGTTAATGAATATGTATTCATGGTATTACTTTCAGACTTAGAATTAAATAAAAATGTATCATTTTCAACTAAACTAAAGGGCATTGTAGTACTTCAAAATCACTTTAGCTTAACCATAGCCCACTTGATCACGCTGGCTGCACGCGCTATAGAAGCCCGCTCAATCGACCCTAAAAATGAGAATAACATAGGTTCGGTCTAAAATTCAAACCCGTCTGGTTTTAACAGGGCAGTCTATGGGAGGGGACCAGTTTTTTCAACGTTTTTGACAATATTAGTGCATCTACAGGTTCAAATCTCTTGAATTTTTAATGAGACGTGTATTGAAAGGTTAGATATTATCCTGTAAAATTTGAAGTCTTCAGCTATAATAGTTTTTTTTATAAAAAATAAAAATCATCACATAGTAGAGAAATAAAGCCTTCAATTTCTCTACTATGTGATGATCTTTATTTTTTATAAAAAAAAACTATTATAGCTGAAGACTTTAAATTTTACAGGATAATATCAAACCTTTCAATACACGTCTCATTAAAAATTCAAGAGATTTGAACCAGTAGATGCACTAATATTGTCAAAAACGTTGAAAAAACTGGTCCCCTCCCATAGACGCCCATGTTAAAACCAGACGGGTTTGAAAGTTTAGACCGAACCTATGTGACCCGCCGTATTCGCGAGTTAACATGTAAAAAAAATCGTTTGGACGGGCTTCTAGAGCGCGTGCAGCCAGCGTGCGTGATCAAGTGGGCTATGGCTTAACAATAATTTTTTATAAATGAAACGTATATAATTTTATAGAACCTACACAAGGAACTCTTAATTACACTTTCAGCTCAAAGCTAATTGGCTTGAGTTAATTACGATGGTTTCAAAAAATAAATAAATAAAAACGCTTCCCTTCCCAAAAATTAGTGTTAATTAGAATGTCAACCGCCCATAGAGTCAACTGTACTTCGGACCTACCACTTAATCTGTTAGGGTCGAGCAGACTATTCATAACTAGAGTGGGATATAAACCGAGTGCATGGGAACTGTCTGGGAAATAAGGATATTTTTTAAACTAGTCCTTGGGACCAGTGACAACCCTAGTGTCCTAAATAATAAACTGGTCTCAGGACTGGTCCCAGCCTTTGTTCTTCTATAGATTTGCAATTAATAAACTGGTCCCGAGGACCAGTAAGCCCCACTTCTTGAATTTAAAAACAAGTCCAAGCAATCAATAAACTGGTCTTGGACCAGAGGAAGTGTGCTATTTCCCAGACTGGTGGGGAAATGTGAAGCCCCGACCATTGACATGCCAGATAACCACTGGATGTTTTACTTCCAACAGCAACCCCTAGATGGCGGGAAAATCTACCCTTTGGCGCGAAATTTAAAAAACTTCGTTTGTTGTTTTGTGTTTAAAACTTGGTGGGAATATATTTTAAAATCTATATAATAACACAAATATTCACCTTTTTAATTAACATTATCTATAGCAAAACCAATATTATAAAACGAGGCATTTTAAACTTCGCGCCAAAGGGTAGATTTTTCCCGCCATCTACATGTTGCTGTTGGAAGTAAAACATCTAGTGGTTATCGCGCATGTCAAAAGGCGGGGCTTCACAATTCCCCACTCTGTCTACATCCCACTCTTAAGTATTCTATAGAGTGGTACTGAGAGGGGAGGAGCTACAGGGACGTGACGTCACTATTGGTAGTCTAAATTGTATGACCTGAGCTGACGACTTCCAATATGGTCGTCAAAAATGAGGTAAGAGATAGGAGGTTGTGACGTCATGAGAAAGTTCGCGGTAAATGATTAGAAGGCAAAGGTTTTTATCAGTCTATTGACAGAAGTATTTGTTATGCATTTGCAAGTTGCAACACAATTTTTAATTCAATTCTTGTTTTGTGAACTTGAAATTGCTTTGTTAGTGTTAACAGCCAGAAAATACAGACGCAGCTATTTTTTAAATATTATCTGTGTTCACAGAGCCGCGTGATCTAGAAGGCTATAGCTGGAATCAGACACTCAAGTCCTTAGAAGTTTGGAGACAAGTATAATCCATTAAAGGTTTTAAAGGAATTATGAGTATTATCAACTAGTCGCTTTGAAGCTAACTATAGAGTGCTGTCAGTTGTGACGTCAGATCCAAGGTTAAACGTCACGAGTCTGCCTTTAGCAATGGGCGGCCATGACAGTTACCGTTTTTTCTTTATGAGAAAACAGCATGGGCGACGTCACACCGGCGCTTCTGACAGCACTCTATAGTGAACTATACTTGTACTACATCACAGCAGTATAGAAGCACCACAGACTTTGGGTAGCACTATGTACAGAAACTTGTGATTTCGATACTTGGTCAAAAAGTATGGTATCATACACTGAAATGGGATATTTTGACAACAAATTACTTAATTTTCAATAAAATAGGGCATTGGTTCATTCAAACAGAAGTTTTTAGGTGTACCATCATTTATAAATTCGAAATTTGATAGAATAATTTTATTGAAATTTAAAGTTTGTCAAATTTTTAAACTTCACACTATTCGGTCAAATTATTTAGTCAGTTTCCTATGAATACCAAAAACAGTGTTATAGGGACTTGGCAGTACTACGTCATGCAACGTCAGGCTATACCTTCCACTAGCGCTAAAAAACATACCAGGAGGAGGGGCTTATGTAGCTTTCATTCTGTTAAAAAACATACCATAATGGCGCTGGGGGCGGAGTTAAGCCCGAATTGCCAAGTCCCTATTCCATAAAAAGTAATACTCGCACAGCCCTAATCTGTGTAGACTGAAGTGGTCACATTTTACGACCCCTATTGGGCATAACCTATGACACTTCAGTTTTTTCAGGGTGAGGTGGGAACACTTTGTATTCTTCATCCCTAACCCTTGTTTGTTCTTAAAAATTCTAACAAGATAATCAAAATTTATGTTTTTCTTCCGGCAAGTTTAGATATGATATAAATTGAAACTCCTAAACAGATTATAAATGTCAATATATGGATAGTAAATGCGTATTTACATATTCATATTCAGTTATTCCTAAAAATGTTAGCCAAAGGCCTTGGTCTGAGTTCAGCGCGCTTTGCGCTTTTGCAGGTCCGCGGAGGGTCAAAAATCTGTCTTAAATAATTAAGCTAGGAAATTCAGGCGGATTTTGAGTATTTTAATACTAACTTATAACAATTTTGATAATTTTAATTAACATAGTATTAAAAATAACTTACCTACTATTAAATAATTGGCCGTCGAACAACTATTCACCCGTCACCGCCTTGTCAAGGCCAAGCAGACTCTCGTGTCCTTCTTTTTCGATTGGCGGTTAGTCTTTTGACACCATGGAGTATTATTCCAAGAGATCAAGCTTCATTTTAAAGCACTTGTAATGCTCTTTAGTTCTATCTCCCAAAATGCTACTCCATGTGAAAGCACAATGGGAAAACGATATCAAAATATTGAAATGTCACGAAATAACGAAAGACTACAACTACTACGCACGTGGGTGGAAAGGTTAATAATGTATAAATCGCTATTATGCGTCGAAGGTGCAAAATGGAAAATAGGCTGTTTGATTATTAAGAAGCTAGATGTAGTAAGTAGCGGAACCCGTAATACTACCCCATGGAAACAGTCTGGGAAATAGCACTCTTACTCTGGTCCAAAACCAGTTTATTAATTGCTTGGACTAGTTTTTTAATTCAAAAAGTGATGGTTACTGGTCCTCAGGACCAGCTTATTAAATTGCAAATCTATAGGAGAACAAAGGCGGGAACCAGTCCGGACTCTCTGGAGACCAGTTTATTGTTTCGAACACTAGGGGGGGGGGGTCATTGGTCCCAAGGACTAGTTTAAAAAATATCCTTATTTCCCAGACAGTCCCAGACTGCATGGGAAAGTTCGTGCAAAGAAACGTATTCAGATTTGGAAATAAGTTCAAGTTTTATGGAGAAAAATATCGAATTACCACTTGATTTCTTAAATGTGCAGAAACTCAAATATCAAAAATTTATTAATAAATATCCATTGATTCCTTCTCGTTTGTAATCAAAGAAAAAGTTCATCATAAGGATAGTTTCAAAATGAACGAACGAAGTGGTCCTTGGTTTTCTGCTTATTTCCGTCCTTGTGTGCAGTCTGGGAAATAGCACACTTCCTCTGGTCCAAAACCTGTTTATTAATTGCTTGGACTAGTTTTTAAATTCGAGAAGTGGGGCTTACTGGTCCTCGGGACCAGTTTATTAATTGCAAATCTATAGGAGAACAAATGCTGGGGTCAGTCCGGAGACAAGTTAATTATTTCGGACCCTTGGGGGTCACTGGTCCCATTTAAAAAATATCCTTATTTCCCAGACTGCTTGTGTGCCACAACTCGTTAACGCCACCTACCTACACGAGGATAGTTTTGTTGCCATTTATTTTTACGTTTTGGGGGTTTGTCCACACGGGAAGGCAATCTTTAAGCTGAACATGGAAGAACCAGATAAAACCGGTTCCAGATTATACCGAATCAGAACGTAGTGTTACCGTATTTAAACGAATGAGAACAAATAACCCGCGAAACGACGTTTACGCGTTAAATGAAATCATAGAGGAACAGGTAATTCACATATTTTCGTTTTTTAACATCTTTAGGTACTTATATCAAGTTAAAGACAGAGTTTGGAGCTAAATTAAGCTCTTTGCTTGACGCAAGACGCATTCATACCCTCACTTCCAAAAGGGGCATCGCCAAGGCTTAATGACGCTTTACTCGCTTCGTTTCCTTTCATTGTTTAGCGTTGTTGTATTGTAGAAGCTACTTTAAGTTACGAGACGTTCACGAAAGGTTGGCAAGGTTTAAATTATAAGAATTTTGGTAACGAAAAGTCAAACGTGAAATGAATATCACAACTTTCATCAGAAATCTATTCAATGCATGTGTTGGGTCTCTATCTATAAGTAAAACTTACAAGTATATGCAGAGTGCATTTGTAGTGGTTAATGTTGCGTGATTTTAACTTAAGTTTTCAAGCGGCATTTTCACAGTTATATGATAAGTTCTATGTAATAATTGTTATGTAGTTGAAATACTATTGTTATTGTTATTGGCATTTTTGCGGATGCAGTTCCACACCACAAAGTGCACATTGCGTAAAAAAAAAATGCATGTTGCACCATAGCTTATATCAGTTTACTTCATTAATGTTTAAGGACCAAAGTTATTAGGGTATTTTGAAAGGGTTATTTGTTCGGGCGTTGTTGAAGGTAGTTATCCCTTTTTTTAAAGGAACTTTACTTAGGGGTAGATTCATGCCATAGAGAGTTTTTTACAGTAATATGGGTGGGTTTAATGCAAAAGGGAAGCTGAATCTCACCAGTGTGGCTAGCAGAACAGTGTCCTCAGCGTTTTGGTGCAGTCGTATGGTAAAAAAGTCAACAATGCCACCTGTGTCTATAAAATAGTAGCTAACAGTTCTGACCCTGAAACGTCACACCCTTCTATCTCTTACTGGAGTTTCATCCCCCCTAACGGTTGGAAACAGTATTCTACGCGCAAAAATGCCAACCAGAGAGGGGCTGAGTGATGTCAGACTATCTCTTCCCCCTAGCCAGTTGTTAGCTCCCTATTCTAGCTTCAATTTTTAAATGGTGTTATGCAGCAGCACTTAACAATTGTAAGGAATTCTTGGAGACTTTCATTGCTGCAGATTGCCCACCAATATACCACTCCATCTCACTTCTTTCCTCCAAGCAAACAAAGCTGCATGGTTCATAAAACAGGCCCATTAGGGCAGAACTCCGAGAAAATCATTATTGGTTTTGAAAATTCTGAGGAATTATATTAGTAAACTTAAATAACTTTATCAAGACTGGAAAATAGATGTTCCGTGTGCAGAGAAATGTGGATTTCATTGCCTTGTGAAATCTGTACGAGCCACCCTAAAGACAATTTCATTAAAAGCCCCTGAGAAAAACAAAAATGTGTTGCAAATTTTGAGAAATTAAAGGGAGGGTGAAATGGAAAATCAAGTGTGTTTTCTATTGGTTATTGCGCTAATCATAAGACCAATCTGCATAGTGAAACCATGTATAAAGAATGTGCGTGATGAATTTTGTTTTCACTCTACTGGATAGGCAACTCCCTATCTCAAACGACAGCTTATTCTGTATATACTCTGTTACAACATCGGTTGTCAACACGCGCAAAGCTAGGTCTCTATGCAACTTAGCTTTGTGCGTGCTGACAAGAGACAAAAAACTTCAGGCTCTTCAGGATTTAAAATATCCGTTAGTTTATTTAGCTCGAGTGCACGGACCTCTAGGCTTTAGTTTCAAACACGTGTAGTAGGCTATAGGAAATTTCACACGTATTTGAAACTAAGGTCTAGAGGTCCGTGCACTCGAGCTAAATAAACTCACAGATATTTTAAATCCTGAAAATCCTCGAGTTCATTGTCTCTTTTCAGCACGCACAATGCTAGGTTACATAGAGACCTAGCGTTGCGCGTGCTGACAACCGATGTTGTAACAGAGTATATACAGAATAAGCTGCCGTTCGAGATAGGGAGTTGCCTATCCTATAGCGTGAAAACAAATTTCCTCACGCGAATTCTTTATCCATGGCATAAGTATGTCAAACTTCTCCATGTTCCAAAAGCCTTATATCGATTCCGTTATTAATATTTTTCTGACCAAAGCCCACTCGATCACGCTTTCTCTTCCCGCGCTATAGAAGCCCCTCAAAACAATGTTTTCCAGTGGAAAAGCGCGTATCTGGAATTTCCAGCTTTTCCGCGTTTAAAACTTTAAAACTTAGCACATAATTTAAAACCCTTCACTAAACTGAAGAAACACATTTAAACCTTTTGAATTATTATGGCTACTTTCAGTTTTATTTGTTTTATAAAAACTATGAGAGAGAAACTTTTGAAACTTTGCATGAAAGTAACAAACCTAATTTTACACATCTCATTAAATTTCAAGAGATTTGAACCAATATTTTCAGAATTAGGGCCAAAAAAACGGTGTACCTCCCATACTCCTTTGATTTTTGGCTTAAAATGTGTGATGCATGTTTTGGGGCCAATTGGACGGGCTGCTATAGCGCGTGAAGCCAAAGCGTGATCAAGTGGGCTGTGTTTTCCTTAGGAAACTGAATCACATACGGGTCATTCCATGTGATATGAGCCAAGTCGTTAACCATGGGTCGGCGGATTTAGATGAAATTTGGCACAAATGATCCTGTGCTACAAGAAAAGAGAAACCGGAATAGTTTTTTAAAAAAAATTCTGCGGCTTAATTTTTACACCAAAATTTGTAACATACCCCAGAAAAACGGTGTTTCTCAAAAGTCATTTTGGTACCTTTTAGAAAGTCTACAATAACTTTCTAGTTTTCTGTGCGAATTCAATCAGGTTTTCATACAAGACGTAATATAACCCAGGAAATTGATTAAGCCACTCAAAATTAGCTTATCTAGTTTCGTTCACGAGTTACAAAGCATTTTTGAGAAAAAATAAATTTTCGGGGGTCTAGGTTTTGGGCCTGTGGAGAAAAACGTCCAACTCGAAAAATCTTATAAAATATCCCGAATTATAGAGCTCGAAGAGACCTTTCTAATGGTGTATTCATATATTAGAGTATTTGATTCCTTAGAGCCTAAATGTTTAATTTAAATAAACGCAAATTTTGCTTCAAAATATAAAATATTTATTTACTTTAATGGTAAATCACGTTTAGGTAAGAGTAGGAAATATTTTTTGAACTCGCTTAAGGCAATCATCATCTAGTTTATAATATCTTCTAGAATTGCTAGAAGCCTACCCTTACTGAAAAAAACCTCTAAAAAACGTCTTCAGCCCAACCTAAGACGTGTTTTAGAGGTGGTATTTTCGGTAAGGGTAGCGTATAATATTATTAAGTTGGACAAAGCACTCGTCAGTTTTCTTAGGCCATGTGAGCAAATTCGTCTGTGAGTCCCTCACCAAAATTTCAGCTTGAAATCGCTTTCATCCTTAAAGGAGGCCAGCTCACCGATTCAACAGTTTCACTGTTTCATCAAAACGATTCACCATTATCTGAAAACGTTTCTTCCTGGATTGAACCACATATTAATTACTTTAGCGATGGTGCAAGCTCACAGTATAAAAATCGTAAAATGTTTATTATTTATGTCACCACGAAATTGATTTCGGAATAACGGCAGAATGGAACGTTTTCGCTACCAGCCATGCAAGAGTGCTTGCGACGGCTACAAGGCATTTTGCCGTACCTCGTAAAAATTTCTTAATTTTTACGATTTTTATACTGTGAGCTTTCCTCACCATTGTTAAATTAATTCATATGTTTCAATCCAGGAATTAACGTTTTCAGATAATGGTGAATGTTTTGATGAACAAGTGCAGGGTTGTTGAATTGGTGTGCTGCTGGCTTCCTTTAAG